>JAKUCV010001526.1:33966-73972 GCA_028386065.3 Turnera subulata | reverse complement strand
GTTGGATACCTTGATGATCTCAGGTCGGAGGACAATCACATCTATAAGAACCACTAATGACATACATATAACATTCCATGTAGTGTTCTTATGTGGGTCGGTCCAGTCCACAAGTTCTCCAACTTGTACCCGTATGTAGAATTCATATCACATATAAATTCTCAACATACGCTAGTCTTAACTTATTATTACAACCCATTCGTAATAATAACCGACTAGGGACATTTAAGAATATACATATCAAATATATATATACTTGGGTTATAAGTATGTGCAAGCGTTTATCTCGTAAACGATACTTATTGGAATAACCTTAAAGTGTATGTACATGACTATAAATGAACATCCATGATTGGCTTTTGGGCATATTACTAACACCTTCAACCTAAGAGAGGTTGTTTAATTCATGCTCAAAATTACAGAAACAAAAAAAAAAACAAAGAAAAGCATTGGGTTGGGAACATCTTGGAGGCTAGGGGCAACACGATTTCTGCAGCAAAAGCTGCAGAATCGTGTGCCCCTTTTTTAAACTTTGTTTTTGCCTCTGTTCCTAGTGTGTATGACGTGCTATGGGTCTCCCCTAGATTAATCGATGCCCTTCATCTTCTTCTTTGGTCCTTTATGTAGTTGAAACTCCTCTTTTCTTCTTTCTCCCCACTTGCTGGAAGGTATGGGGTTTGAACAAATTGGTTCTGCCTTTCCACACATGCATGTCAGGATGCTACATGATGGGCAGCAAGTTGATAGGATGATAGGTATTGCGATATTCAAGAGACTTTTGCAGAGAATAATTGTTCTTTAAGATGGATTCCCTCTAAGTGGCATGAGCCCATCCCTTATCCTTCTGGAAGGTGCTTTGAAATGCTCAGGATATAATTTTTTACGTTAGTGGAGCAAGTGGTGCAAGTTGGAACATATTATATAATTTCTACACCGTTTTGGTTCTCTGCTGAACGCACAGGCTAAGCCTGTGCTGGGCCTGTTTGCAATTTTCTTGATTCTCCTTTCAATTTGATTCCAGCTTCTCTTGTGGTTGGTGAGGTGTCATGGGGACCTTGTGGATCATAGTAGGGATAGCGAAATCCAGTGGATATTTTGTGATTAGAGGAGGTTTCGTGGCTTTTAATTGAATCTGCAGTGAACAACAGGCCCTAGAACAGTATCTAAGGTCCCGAGACAGGCTCAGGCTGTGGCAGAGGTTTTTTCCGCAAATCCTTCAATAAAATCCTCCAAAGTTCGTTGAAATGCACCTGGAATCACTAATCACACAATAAGGGATGGAATTTAGAGGAATATGATAAAATATTGCATAGGAAGGCATATGATCATAATGAAATGAGAGCAAATTATATCTAAAATCATGCCTAAAACTATGCATATTTCACATTCATCAGATTTATTCTTAGAATAAAATATATAATAAGGTTTATTTAGGCTGGAATATATTTTAATTGTTTGGACCTTTTATTTATTTCTTAATCCAATTATATTGAGATGATTTATTCTTGGTTAAGAATGGGTTTAAGGGCCCAAGTTAATCCTCTAGAGTTTGATTAGCCATAAACACTTTACTTGCAGACTAAGTTTTGGTTCTGATTTTCGTAGAAAATCAGAATCAAATCACCCTTTAATTGGTAAATGTGTTTTTGGTATGATTTTGCTCAAAATGGGTGTCAATGTGTAATGGAATGGTTTAAGGGAGTAACAATCAAGTAATTGAGTGATTCTGGGTTGATTAGGGGTTGATTATGCGGTAGGATCAAATCAGGGCTGAATTAGGGGATTGGGGGTTCAAAAATGGAAAGAACGGGTGACACGTGGACTGTCGGGCGGTCATCTCGCGACGACCGCCAGGTGCCGGCGGACATCCACACATGACTGCCGGCACTGGCGATCATGCAGCAGATGACCGCCGGCAATGGCGGTCATCACTTCCCAGATTTACCCAAATCTCCAATTTTGTTTCTAATTTCGATCCTACGTGGTTTTGGACCAGATTTTCGGGCTTAATCTTCACCAATAAGCTAGTCCATGCCCCTAGGCTTCCCAGAACACTATAAATAGGACCCCTCACACACGTTTAGAGAACAATCTCTCATTACACACACACACCCATAAGCTTTGTTTGCTTGGAGAAACTCTACTTCTCCAAGCCTAGAAACATTCCTATAGGCAGAAACTCTGGAGAAATTTCATGGGGAAGTATCGAGGAAGAAGCCAGCAAGAGAAAATCAAGAGGAGATCAAGAGGAGGAAGCAATCAAAAGCAATCTAAGAGCCAAGAAGTTGGGCAATCCGAGTAGAAGGACCTGATGCGAGAAGGCTCAGAAAACGATCCATATCTCGAGTTCTAGAAGTTGGATTGTCGTGATCTTGGACTCTCTAGAAAGTTAAGAGGGAGAGCTATAACTCTGTTGTTAAGACCTGAAGCTGAATCGGCCATTTTCATTGTCCAAAATCCAGTAGAACACGACCATAGATTCTATCCAACAATGGAGATAAGTGTTCGAAGCTTTTTTTGATTACCCACCTTATTGATTGCTACTGGCTAGTGATTTTATGATGCTTTTGTCGATTATGTGGCTGCTGCGATGCCATGTCAAGAACTACATGGGCTTTGAACCCGGTCGCTGTGAATACCCGACCCAAAATCACTTGGGCTTATTCACCTTTCCTTTACACCTTCTTCATAACCGTCATCCAACATCTTTGGAGTCGCCACCCAAATTTTATTAAGGGACAAAAACTTGGGAAAATCCTTCATGTGACTCCATTTAGGCAACTGATTAGCTAACCAAAGATGCTGGACCCAGGGATTCGTCATGGATGGGAAGGTGTTAAGCACCCATCCATGTTGGGGCGAAACTTTGTGCAATTAGAGGATTTTGTATGCCTTGTGCAAGTGTGCGAGTGTGAACACCAAAAACACATAATAACTGAATATTAAAAAGAAAGGGGAGAAGAAGAAGATTGGGCTTGAGTTTCCACCACTAGAAACCACCTACGTACCCCGGTGACCGGGTTCAAAGCCCACGTAGTTCTCGACATGGCATCACAACAATCACATCATCACCAACATCAACATCTCAACAATAATTGGTCAGACAAAAAGGGATTAGCATTACCTCTTGTAGCCCTCCTCTAGCTCCTTGGTTTGGGTTGTGCCTTCCACATAATTTCCTTCCACTTCTCAACTCAATCTCGGAGTTCTTCTTGATTCTCTCTTCTTACTGCCTTCAATGGATGATGCTACCCACAAAATTCTACCAGAGTTTTGCCTATTATTGCTCCAAATTGGGACCATTGCCATGTCAACTCCTTGGTTGTAAAGTACTTCCATAAATAGAAAGTTTGGAGCACCTTCATGAGTTGAGTAAGAGTTGGGTGATAAAGTCATCTGCACTTTCATAAAGTCTTCCCTCTTGCTTGTTCACCAATTCAGGCAATTGGAAGTGGGTTTTAAATTCTTAGAGGACCACACGCAAGTTGCTGAAAAAGTTGAAAGTGACAGCTCCCAGATATGGTTGCAACAAAAACCATCTGGCGTGATTTTTGCAGTATGGTTTATTAGAAACCATACTTCCTCCTGTAAGCTAAAATCAACACAGGGCAAAACTCAAAGCACACTTGTTATGTAATTTCTTAATCATCAAAATTAATTATATACCATGACTAAATATGGTTAAATGATAGATTTAGCTTAAGAGGTGATTAGCTCAAGTTTAGGCCAATACATAGATACTATATATATTAAAATTAAGAACCACACATACAATCTATTATTGGCCTTATAGTTTGGTGTTTGAATTGATGGAATAAACTCATATTCAGTTAGATTATGGCCCTTCAGCATACTTGTACTATTTAGTTCGATTCTTTTAGGTACTTATACTTTTTTTTGGCCCATCCTATACCTGTACTAAGCAAGTTCGTTCCATCACATCCTTCCGTCTATTTTCTGTTAGTTTGACTATTAATTGATGCCACGTAGCGTGATATGTGGTAAATTATTGGCCCCCTACATTCCCATACTATTTCGTTTGGTTCTTTTATGTACCTGTACTTTTTTTTGCCTATCATATATATGTACTATATCAAATGGTTCCAATCTACCCTTCTAAAAATTTAGCCTAATAGACATTAACTAATACTAGGTAACTTTTGTTGTAACGTCCCGGCATGTCGACTGTCACTACAGACCAACACGAGACCTTTCCAACATGTTTTGTCCTCACTCGCACGTTTCCGGGGAAAACTTTCCAGGAGTCTTATCAAATCTTTATCAACATTGATAATACAAGAATCCATAAACAATTTCATTTATCACCACTTAACCAAACATATCCAATCTTTTAATCCATTAAGCATATCCTTAGATAACATAACCTAAAATTGTTACCTAAGTAACAAGATCATCACTCCTATTGTGAATACCTCAAGACTAAAAATCCATAATCTATTTCATGTTCTAAACCTCAAAGTATTTCTTTTTTCACACACCAAATCAACCAAAATTGTATAATTTCTGAAACATACCATAGGCACCAGAACCCAATCATTACCGAGATATCATAATTATAATTATATACTTTGGATTCCTCAAGGCCCAAGCATCCTTGCATAACCGATACTTAATTCTATCGCCCAAGCTACACATAACTTGAACATCAAAATTTATTTAATAAATAACTTAAAACATCACTGTATCTCTCATCACATAATTAACAACTTACCAATAAATTCACAATTCCCCAGATCACCTCATAAATCGAACCTCAATGTAAACATACTTTCGGCATCCTCATCCCGCACATGTAGTATAACCTCAACAAAGATTCATGATCAAACCTGTTTATCACAATCACCATAAATATCTCAAATCTCAACAAAATTAAGTACTTCAAGTATCATTATAAGATATTTCCCCAAATATACCATTAGATCAACCTCAAAATAATTCAAGTTTATCATCTCGAACTCCGAATAAGATTTAATCCATAAACATCATTCGTAAGCAAATTCAAATCCTCGAGCTCAGGTAATCAAACCACAAATAAGTTTACAAGAATCATATCCACAAGAATCATATCGGATCATCTCTAGACAGACGTAACATCCAAAAGCAAAACAATGGTTCTAACTTGTAGTGGCCAGTTCCACACAGACAAGAAACACAAGCAAAGAGTCAAGAGTCTACACCGACTCTAACAAAATAGTGGATATTCCACAAAACAAACTTTGCTACAGCCTAAGCTGTAAAGACAAGCATGTCATTTTAATGACGACACTGGGTCACTCCGACCCTCAGCAGGTGAGTGTCCTCCACCGAATCCATAGTACGACTCACTATATGAATGCATATGACAATGCAACAACCGACTCAAAAAGGAGCGGACTCATGCACATAAAAGTACAAAACGTATCAACACATCCCTAAGGATCGACTGTCACTACAGACCAACACGAGACCTTTCCAACATGCTTTGTCCTCACTGGCACGTTTTTGGGGAAAACTTCCCAAGAGGTCAGCCATCCTAGAATTGCAACAAGTCAAGCACGTTTAACTTTGGAGTTTTTCTAGAATGAGCACCGAAAAGGTAGGTGCACCTTGTTGATATAGTTAGTACCCATCAAACCGTTTAAGATATCCTCGAATTATACAGTCCCACACCTATACAACCTCAAAATCACTTCATTTGAGCTATTCTTAATTATACAGTCCCATACCCGTATAATTACGAAATCGCCCCAATTATGCAGCCCCATCCCTACACAGTCTTAGGATCTCTCCTATTCCGGTGTGGATTCGGTTCATTCGTGTGCCCCTCCGTCTAGAAACCTGCCAGAAGTCGCTCCTTGTCCATGCTCATCCCGGCACCGGCGTACACTTCCCGTCCTCATAGACCCCGGGTGTCATAGGCCCACCAACTTTCGCTAGGCTCGTCCCCGAACCCTGCACTGTACTAGGGGAGTCCTGGAGCTCCGCTACTAACTAAAATACTTGTATCCCAAAATATCCAATTTAATTAGTTATAACATGTGAAATGACCAAATCACCCTTCTACTCGGGAACGATACAAACAACATAATCAATGTAGAATTATACAATAAATTATACAAGGAAACAGGTATGCAGTGAAAAGACAAAAATAACATAAAGTGACATGTATGAATTGAACTCTGTGGACCCGACCCAAGGAGGAAAGCACCGCCACCTGCCGATATGCACTCTTGACCGATGATCAAGAAACCTGTGAAAAGATGTGAGAGGTGACACCAACCACTGTCTCAAACCCTAATAAAATATACTCAATATTAACACATGATATGGAATAAGTATTACAAAACGACTTATGACAATTGTGGGTTAAAGTCTGATGATGACTTTGTGTTGTGCACTGAGACTTGTTTGTGCATAGTGGCTGTTACTGCCAAGTTTCAAAGTGTTTCGTGGTTGACTTGTACATGTGTATATCTTGGTTTATTTGTTTATGGTGAGACAGTGGTTGGTGTCACCCCTCACATCTTTATACAGGTTTCTTGATCATCGGTCAGGAGTGTAATAGGCAGGTGGCGGTGCTTTCCTCCTCGGTTCAGATCCATAGAGTTCAATTCATACATGTCATTTTTTGTTATTTTTGTCTTTCAGCTGCATACTCGTTTCCTTGTATAATTTATTGTATAATTGTACATTGATTATTTTGTTTGTATCGTATCCCGAGTAGAAGGGCGATTTGGTCATTTCACGTGTTATAACTAATTAAATTGGATATTTTGGGATACGGGCATTTCATTTGTCACGTGAAATTTTTGTGGCCCCTACTGATCGATAAAATAAGAAATAACTTTTTTGAAAATAAAAAAATAAAAGATTAATTGTTTAATTTTTAATAATTTTTTAAATTTTTTTTTAAAAGTTAAACAATTAATCTTCTATTTTTTATTTTCAGGTTTTTATAGGCCATAAAATGTTTTCCTCTTTTCTTTCACAAAAAAAATAACCTCAATCATTCTTTTATTACTTTTTCCACTTTTAAAATTCTATAAAAACAAAACTTCTTTTATCGATTAGTGTGGCCCACAAAATTATTGGTGATTTTTAGGGCATAAAATATTTTTTTTCACAAAAATTTAATTTTAATTAGCCTTTTATTACTTTATCGATTAGTAGGGCTCACAAAAATTCCACATGACAAAAGCCACCTGGCATTAGTTGATGTTTGTTACACTAGATTGACGGAAGGTCAAAATAGAACCATTTTCTATAATGCAGGTATAGGATGGGCAAAAAAAAAGATCTTAGACTCTCTGGAAAGATAAGAGAAAAAAGATCTACAACTTTGTTGTTGAGCTCAGAAGCTTAATATCCCGTTTTCTTTATTTAAAATTCGATTGAAGTTGGCAGACATGTTCTATCCGAAAATTCGGTTTGGTTTTATTTTGTGGGCTTAAGTACTTTTAGTTGGATTATTATTATTATTTGGGTTATAATTTGTGGGCTTTAGTTTATTAGCTGAGTTTTTATTTGTTGGGTTTAATTAAGTCCAATATGTTGTTGAATTAAATTAAAACCTAGTCCAATAGGGTTGTGTTAAGTCAAATTAGGGTAGGAATAGAAAACCAATTTTGAATTGGTCTTAAGAACCTTTGTTGCCGACTTGGGAGGCTTTTTAAACTAGTATAAATAAGTATTTAGGGCTGTAATTTCGTGGTCAAGATGATGAATAAAATGCAGAGTTGAAGAATTGAGAGTTTTTCTCATGGAGAGCCGTTCTAGGCTTGGTTATACTTTAGGGATTGGAATTTACTTATCAAGTTATTAACTTGTGGCGTTTATTCATATTCCTTGTGTTTATTACTCTATTGTTGCTTAACGTCTTTGTTGTGTTTTGAGGTGATAGAGGTATTCACTAAACTTCTTTTGTGTTTATTACTCTACTGTTGCTTAATGCCTTTGTTGTGTTTTAGAGTGGTAGAGGTAATCACTAAACTCTTTGGTTGAATTGATTTCTGATCTTTGTGACTCGATTGATGAGGAGGTGCTATCTAGCTTTGTTCTGATAGTTTTGCCGTATCAATGTGGGAGGGCCATAATCCTATTCAATTCAAACCCCAACTTTTTTTGGGACCAAAATTAGTCAGGCTGAATATTACAAAATTGGAATAACATATAAAACTACTAAAGAAATCCAAAGAAATTACAATAAGTTGGAGGAGTTGGAAATAACAAATACATCCCTGGGTGCATGCTTATGGTGAGTGGTATGACATCTAGTAAGAGTAGAATAACCCGTTCTAGTACGAACACACTTTTAATCTTTCCAGGAACCATGATATTGCTAGGTGAACTACAGCTCATGTAGTAACTTTCTTTAACCAAAGCTTCAAAAGATATCCCGACAAAAACACTTTCCATGCCGGCATCGACGATACCGGTTCTGTCATCATCGTCGTCTGCTCTGCCGTCTCCGTCGTTGGTACCATTGTCACTGCCAGCACCATCGCGATTTTGAGAGTTGTTCAAGACCATGAACTTCCTCACCTAAAGGAGCTTTTAACTCAACTAAAACGGAGAAGAAATCAAGTCAAACCTTGAACTCAACAAAACACACAATGGTGCCACAACATACAAAGATTATCTTGATGTGGATGGTGTGTATGTTGATTGTGATGGATAGATAAGCATTAACAAGGAGAAAGAGGAAGAGGAAGATGAATAGTGCTCAAAGTTGAGAGCAATTTCAATTTTGAAAACTAGATGTTTATTCATTATTTTATACTTTGATTTTACTGAGTAAAAGGAAAAATATGCAAACTAATAATTAATTAAGAAAAGTTACTTCTTTCTTTTTTAATCTTGTAGTCATCTCCTTCTTCCTCTTCCGATGTTTCCTTTTACATCTTAACTCAGCGTGTAAACAAAGGTAATAACAAACAAATAAAAAAAAACAAACAAACAAATCAATTGTAGAAATGGTTCACACCAAAAAAAAAATACAGAACATGGGAAGGTCGTGAGTTCGTTGGTGGCACTTTTTCAGTAGTTGCGGAGGCATCAAAGCCCTGTAATGGGAATACTTTTAGGAACATATTTAGGAGAAAGCTTCATTTACTTTTGCCAATGAACAGGTAGGTAGAATGGTTGTATTGTGTAGGGGTGAGCAGCTGGACCGGACTGACCGAAGAGACCGGTGTTCGGACCGGAATTTTTTTGGTTCGAACACTGACCGAACCAAATTAAAAATTTTGGTTTGGTTCATACATGACCGAATAAGCCTTTTATTTTGGTTTGGGCAGCCTGGGCGAATTCCGGTCTGACCGAAAAACCACGGTCTTTTTGTATTGTTTTAAACAACCCCCTACCCAATCCAACCATACCAAACCAACTAACCAGCAAACCCCTAAAAGTAAATAAAATTTAGCGTGAGGAAAAAATTAAAAGAACTAATTAAAGAAAGAAGACATAAGGCAGCTAATAACACACAAAATCAATCGCACTCTCTCTCTCCCCTCTAACCCTAACTAACAGAAAAAAAGAAAAAAATCCCCAATTCCCATTCCCCTATAATCCTAACAGGCTAACACTGAAATCGCAAATTCCTCCCAAATCCAATCCCAAATTCCTCCCTTCTAATTCGAAATCACCCCTAAATCCTAAGTTGGACTCCTTCTTAATCTCCCCGTCTTCAATTCAACCGGACTTGCCACCAATAATTCATCAATCCACAAAACTCAACTCAACTTACCCACTTTGGCAGAGCCGTTCGGTGGTTTGTTGAGCTCGACTTCCTTTCTCCGATGACAAGAACACAAGGGAGAGGGATGAGCGTGGGCTGGGTGGTGGTGTCTTGGATGTGGGGGTCTGCAGCGGCCGGCGATGATACCGAGGGGCAGAGGCTTCGCTTCTTCGGCGGCGGTCATGCGACTTCAACGCGGACTGCCGAGCGAGGAGGAGATAGAGACGAGCTTCTGGTGGCCGGTGGCTGATCGAGGCGAGGGAGACCCTATGACTCATGGTGGCGATGATGAAGGAGGTGGTGGTAGAGGCGTCGTTTGTGTTGTTTGTTTCATTTGTTCTTTTTTTTTATGTATAGAATAGAACATATCAGAGAATTGAGAAAGAAAAAAAAAATGTGGGTTTGACTTTGACCTTGTGTGTTATTCGGGCAATTCGAACAGACCGTTGTCCGGACCGGAATATTTCGGTCTATTCGGTCTTCGATCAATTTGGGTTCGAACATTGGTTCGAACACCCTCAATAGAAATTCGGTCTGACCGAAGACCGGATCGAATAAAGTTGACCGAACCAATTAGACCGAATACTCACCCCTAGACTATTGTGTACACAGACTTGGATTGGATTGGACAAGAAGACAGGAGCAGAAGTTGGGTTAAGGAGTATAATTTAAGTTTTGGATCCAGCTAGGAAGGAAGAGAAGATATGTTTCCAAAAGTCTCAAAGATAAAGCAAGGAATCAGTGTATGCGTTTCTTTCACGTTTCCTGGGTTGCAAGGCATATGGAAGACGAATAAAATTGTAAGGCTTTAAGCTCTCTTTAAATATGGCTCTTGGACTGCTGACCAGTTGTAACAGTTACGTCATTCATAGTCAAGGAGGATCATGGCTTTAAGCTCAGACAGCAACAAGCAAGGTAAAGAAGGTCATGAGGGTTAATTGTTTATTTCATTCTTTTACCCTTCTCTAGGCATAAGGCATGGCTTGGAATTGGCCTTCCTTGAAAGCTGTTCATCGGAAAACAAACTAGGAATGAATTTGACAAGGGAAACGAACACACACGAAAACAAAAATTGGGGGAAACGAACATGTTCTTTTGATACTAAGCGATGATGTTGAAGGTAAAATTGAACCCGAAATCTCACTTCTCTTGTTTTTTTTTTTTTCTTTTTTTTTATTTATTTTCCAAGAATACCAATGCGCTACAAGATCATTCATTGGGGTAAATAGTGAATTACTTTTAGCTAAAATTACAAAATAAAAATTAGAATGGGTGGCATATACAATCAGTAACATCAAGGGGTTAGAAATATTATCTGCATATAATAATTCAAAGAAACAAACAAAAAAAAACCAGCTACAATCCACAGAAAAAAAAAACAAAAAAAAATTATATATGAAAAAACACCTATTTACAGCCCAGTCCACAAGAAATAAATAATGGAAAAAGAAAATACAAGAAGAAAAGAAGAGAGGGGGGTTTCAATCGTAGTGGGGGTGTGGAGGACCGTGAGAGTCAGAGTCGGAGTCGGAATCGGAATCGGAATCGGAATGGGAGAGATAGGAGGCGGGGGTGGGGGTGTAGCAGAGGTAGGTCCAGAAGGAGAGAGCGAGGCGACCCAGGTGGTGGAGGGGTAAACAGAAGATGAGATTCAAGACTTGTTCCCTCTCCAATCTCTCTGGGTTGCACGCTATGTATTGGCATGCATCTGCTGACAAGTTGGCTACCCTCACCACCAGATTGCTGTTCAACACCATTTCTTCCTCTTCTTCTTCTTCTCCTCCTTCCTTTTTCTTCTTTTTTTTTTTTTTTTTGCTTTAGGAATTTTGGAGATTTGTGTCTTTCTTTCTTGACTTAATTGGGTCACTCACAAATCACAATCCCTTATAATTATTAATTGGTGAATGGATGATAGGCAGCAGGCATGGTTTTATAAAAAAGACTGGTAAAATGTGGAGGCACCAAAAACTGTACCGTATTTGCGCTGCATCTAAAGTTAGGCAGGACTCCAACCAAGAGCCAACCCTCCTTTTCACCCATCCATCTGTCTTTATCAAATCCTTTTCTTTCCTTCTTTTATTATAGAAAAATACATATGTATGTATTATAGTGCTTTGTCCTTACATTCTCACGGGACAGAGTTACAGGACCATTTAGTGGGGATATTATTTATCTTTTTGGAAAAAAGTTCTCTAGCAATGTTTTTTTAATTGTTAAACTGATCAAATCACATTTAAAAATATATTTGATCCAAGCCAAACCATTTACCATTCGTGTGAACAACTGAGCGATTTATAATAACTAATAAATCAGCAAATTTGGCTACTTTAATTAAAACTTGGATGTAAAGACACTGCTCAAATGCCCCTGCCATGAAATGCAGAAGACAAAACACACACACACACACGCAACATAAACCCAAACCTACCCTACTACAATAACAATACTTTGTTCATTAAACAAAAACAAAATGCAGCAAAAGCTCCCCTATATAATAATAAAAATACTACAAAGTGAAAGCTTGTAAAGGGGGAGGTACATGGTATCCAGACTAGGATTTGTCAGGCAAACAATTTGCAACCTTACCCACATCTATATTGAGAATTCTGTATATAAAAAAATGGTTTACAATAGACCAAGAGAACGAACAGACGGTTCCACGAAGGTAAGTAGTAATATATATGTTCCCAGGCCCCACCTCAGGTGTCCTGTGTTTTGTTTCGAACATCATCTGTAATGTAGTTAGAGCCTGATGGCAACATAGTCAGCTGGGTTAAAGCAGCTAGGATCTAGCAAGTAATTTTTTGAGGGCCTCAAATCCCAGGGTGAAAGATTATGAGACAGTGATTCGACAGACTTGGTGAATCCAATCAGTGATCTTGCAGAAACCCTTTCTCTTCCAAATAAGACACAACTTGCCCTGCCATGGCAGCAGGAGTTGGGCATCCTCCATCTTTCTCTTTCAATTCAATCTACATGGAAGGAGCATGGTGTGTTCAATTTACTATATAAACTATAACGGTTCCTACAAAATTTTAATATGACACTCCTTGCAGGGTCAAACCAAACATCCAGGAAAGCATGATCGACCCATGGTTTAACTGACAACGTACCTCACAATTCAAAGGTGCTTCGTAGGGATCATCTATGCCGGTAAAACCTGCAATGGGACATGATATAAATAATGTTAAAAGAAACCATTGCAACAAATTAATGAAAAATGCAAGGAATTATGTAATTAGTTTTTTCTTTCATCCATTGTGCACTCAAGGGTTGTCTGTAGCAGGGTGGTCTATAGACAGGCAGGAAGCTCATGTGAAATGCATCAAGGATGAATTTATGCTTTAAAATTGAACCTTTGATCTTTCCAGCACGCGCAAGCTTGTAAAGGCCTTTGGGATCTCTTGATTCACACAGTTGCAGAGGCATGTTCATGAAAACCTGTCCGCATACAAGCAAATGCATTTCATCTCAAAGCAAAATCCTAATACAAACTTAGAATAACAACCAATGATGAGAAAACCTTGCCTCAATAAAATTTGAATCAGGCAACATTGCACGGCATGCATCTCGATCTTTTCTGTATGGCGATATCAGGCTAGCAATGCAGATCAAACCAGCATCAGCAAAGAGCTTAGCCACTTCCCCTGAATCATACAAAAATATAACAATTATGTGAGATGCATCAAACAAATATACATCAGAGCAAAAGTGCAAGTTTGTGATAGCCCAGTAAAATGTGATAATAGGTCTAACTCAAACTTGCTGGGACATGATTAATTCTCAATGTTGCATCCAATAACTTATCATAAACTGCTCAAGCTCAGGTCTGTTGTGCTAGTAATTAGATTATCCATCCAACAAATAGCAAAAGTTCAGGTGCTAATATGTTAGCAATTCACTACAAGAATTTTCATCTAGCTATTTTTTTCCGCTAACAACCCCTCCTCTTCTTTGACAACTGCTGGAACATTATGCTCTGAGAAGCCGAAAATCTGACATTAACAAAGCAAACTTGCTATTGCTTCATGTAGGAGCTACAAACAGATTTGGTAAGAAAAATCATCACCTATATACACAGAAAGAAAATAGCAGTAGAAGCTGTAACAACTGTTTGATCGAAGAAAAGTAGAAAGCCCAACTAAAACCTGATGGAAGACCGATATCAAACTGATTTTTGAAAACAATTCCAATTAAATTATTGTCTTGTGATGTGAAATACCAATGTCATTAAAAACTCTCCTCAGCCAATAGTAGTTAGTATGTTATAGCCATCAGAAAGCTAGATCAGATCACATGAGTTACCCTGTCCACGCTCCACGCTGCTCAATTCTGTTGTTTATCTCAGTTGTTTACCTTGTAGAGGTTGAAGCGTCTGTTAATGCAAAAAAAATTTTCACAGAAACGTTACTCAAACTCTATTTCTAAGGTTGTTGTTTAGAGAATGTTACTCACCAACCCTACGAATATTTTCAGTTCGGTCCTCAGCACTGAATCCAAGATTCTTGTTCAATCCATGCCGAAGATTATCACCATCTAGTACATAAGACAGCTTTCCCCTAGAGTGCAGTTCTCTAGTCATTAAGCATGCCAGTGTGCTTTTACCTGAAAATTTAAGCGAATAATGTGAAAAGAAGCAATGCTTCTAAGAAGAAGATGGAATTATAAGAGCAGTTCAATCTTCCACCAGTAATATTCATTAATACGTAGTACACAAGCTGATGATTAGCAAATAAAAGAGAATACTATAGAGTAATTATAATATCGTAGAGAACATAGCATAATTGCTTAGTGGCACTATGTCCTTATTTCAATTCCAAAATTTGTCTGATGATCTGCAGACTTCAGCTTCAAAACAGACCTGATCCACTTAGACCCGTAATCCATACAACGCATCCCTTCTGGTTAAGTAGTTTCTGCCTTTCCGCCTTGCCAACTGGACATTCTTGCCAAAATATATTGTTCGGATTCCCAACGGCAGACATCATAGATTTTAAATCTACAGTTACTTTCCTGCAACTTAACAAAATATTTGAAGGCTGCAACTTCAGTATCATAACCTTCCATAGGCAACATCATACAGATAACAGCATATGTTAAGTGGCATTCAACATATGTTCGAAGTTTGAACAGTTCGCATGGATATACTTTCCAATGCTACTCAAGATTCATCCCAGTTATAAAATCTATTTTCCAGGTGCTATTTATTTGCTCCCATTCTTTGTCGTTTGCTTTTTGGTTCTTCAAAAGACAAACTCTACCTACATTTCCAACGAATCAAAATACAATCTTTTCCAAAAAGTAAAAAAGAAACTTTCTCAATGGTGAAGCAAAACCCAGAATGATTCATCAAAAAAAGTTATGATCCAAATGCCAGATAATGAATCAAAGTAGCTTTTGAAGCAATGTCATCATACAAAGATTAGCCCTTTTTAAAAATTTCACAGAGCTAAGACCAAAAAAATTCCAGTGCCCGCCATCAAGATCTGCCAAAATTGAATAACACTTAACAGCAATGAAAGCAACAGTGCAACTAATCTGGCACAACCGCTACTACTACCAATCAATTGTCGAAACAGAGAAGATAAGCATAACCCACAAAAGAGTAGAACACAATGACACCAAAACCACAAACCTCAGTGTGTGAGTGGAAAATGTGAGGTAGATCAATTTACCTGGAGGAAAAAGCACTTGAATGTTACCTATTTTCTTATGTGTGTGTGTGTACCAGGGGAGGAGGAGGAAGGGTAGAAAGAGAGGGGTGCAAAAGGAATGTGTGTATGTTTTTTTATGTGAGGAGAGACCGTAGGAGACGGACTGGGCAAGGCAGAGTTATTGGAGTCATGGAGCTACAATTAAGGGGAAGTGACTGTTGTCCTCTTACGTTTTCTTTCACCAGTATTTTTCTCTTCTTTTTTTTTTTCCACATCATTGTAATGTTTTCAAAGAAAAACATTAATCTCTCATCAAAACAAAAACATGTATCATTTTGAAGGGATTTTGAATAATATGGGTTCTCGTCATGAATCTAGACTGGAATGGCTTCTAGGTGGTAAATTCATGATCGTGGAAAAAGCTTGCATCTTTGCATTTATTTTTGATAGTGGTGGTGTTTAGTCAAAAACGGCAACACGTGGCAACAGATTAGAAGGTTGACTTGTTATGACCCTAATGCGATCTCACGTATGTGGTCATATGATTTGAAAAGCTTTGAAACATATGTGGTTGCTAACTTAGCATCAAGGGATCTTTGACCATGAACACATGATAATAGATTATTCTAATTTAATTTCTAACCTTCCCTCAAAAGGATCTTTGAACATAATCACCCATTTGTTCTCAATTATTTTTCCGGGAACAAAAGATTCTAGTTCAGACAAAATAAAACTAAAGATTCTAGTTGAATTTATTTTTTTTTTACAAGATCTGGATGATGTTAGCATACGTAATAAAAAAGATACTGACTAGTATTATGCTTAAAACAATTTTCATGAGAAAAGTATCAACGGAAAATAGGCCTTTTATTACATAGAAAATACTACAAATTCTAAAAACCGAGGATTATACAAACAACCTACTTGGCAAGCTTTAGAAATTTCAAAGAGACTCAATCAGCTTCCTCCTCTTTGTTTCGTTCCTCGCAACTGCTGCACGGGGCGAGCAATTTTACCGAACCGATACAGATAAAATATCGATGGTATTGGTTCGAAAACTGAGGAAATTTAGAATTGTATCCCAGATTTGTATAAGCCTAAATGTGCTTAAGAGGGGGATAAATTAGGCTTGGAACTTTTTCAGGTTAAGTACAAATTTGGTTTTTGTCGAAACCACCCACCTGACAGTAGGAAGAGCAAATAAAAACTTTAAGAATCTCAAGTAAGGCAGGGAAGAAGAGATGGACACAGGCGATTTTAGAGTGGTTCTCCCTCACCAGGTATATCCACTACCTAAAAGACCCTCATTTAGGATTTCAAACATCCACTATAACTAGGTTTTTACGGGTTCAACCTTAACCTTTACAACACAAACTTTTGCAGGCTAAATTCAAACCCTTACAAGTTTTTCACAGGTTAAGCTCTAACCTACCCTCAAATCTACTCCTAGAATTGAGTTCCCAGCAAAACTAAACCAAGTCTTGCCTAACAACTACCCTTTTAATGGATTTGAATACAAATTTGAAACCAAATCACAAACCACAAGTGCTCAAATTTCAAACTCAGAATTTGCTCAAATGGCTAGAATCTAATTCCAAGGTGTTTTGAATCCTCTTATATAGTTATGAGTTGGGAGAGAAGTCTTCCAACAACTCCTTGCATCCCAAAGTTGATTTGAGTTTTCATTCAGTTCGAGTCGGGACCACACTGCTTTTCAACTCCTTAGTTGCAAAGTATTACTAAATCTGAAAAGTTTAGGCCACTAAAGGGACCACTATCTTTAAGTAAAGTTGGAGTTGAGGGAGAACGTCTTCTGCACCTTCTCTTTTACTTGTTCACCAATCTAGACCGTTGGGAGTTGAGTTTTAATGCTTGTGAGGACCACACGCAAGTTGCAGCGAAAGTACGATAGTGACAGCTCATGGTCTCTACCGAAATCATGCGTCCTACTACATACTAAATCAACACAATGTACATTCAAATCATTCATTCAAGTGGTTTGTTAATCATCAAAATCAATTATAAACCATTATTAAATACAGTTAGTTCACTAATTAAACTTAAGAGGATAATTAGCCTATGTTTAGGCTAACAATCTCCTCTTTTTTTATGATGACAAACACGTATTGATTTCTGCAAAATCAGGGTTAGATAACATTTATAAACAGTATATAAGCTTCCTCTGTTTTGTTGCTCCCCCTATTCAAAATAATTTTATAATCCGATAGGGATGATAAAATTCAAGCTTTAAATCACATTTGGCTTACTTAGCCAAAAACTCCCCCCGTGAATTTCAATTCCTGCATCAAAGATTCAACAGATATACAACAAAGTAGAGCAATAATCTCAAAGTATGGTTTTACCGAAAACCATATCACACCATATCGCATCACATATTTTCTCCCCCTTTTGGCATCAACAAACAAGGGATATAAACAAAATCACAAGAAATATAAGAACATAATTTCCATCATTCAAGTAGAAATATAACATAAGATCTAAAAGAGTAGTGCAAATAAGCACAAGGAAATATCCAAAAGATGGGAACCATGATAAAAACCAATTAACATAACCATAAATGAAACCATGAACTAACCTAAATGCAATACATAATCCTAGGAGTATCAGATCTTGAAGAGGTTTTATTCTTCATTAAAAGCGGCTGAAGGCATGGCAGAGATAATCAGGTCAAGCTTTTTCGTCACATTAGCTTCTAAAGTCTTCAAATCCTTGTGCAAAGCTTGAACATCCTTCTTCACATAGCTAACCCGAGTGGCAAGGTCTTCATACTTAGCTTCCCTTCCACTGACAGTCTTTCTAACCTCAAATTCACCATCAACATTCTGCTTTATCCCTATATTGGACAATATTTTCTTGTCATTAGGCTCGGTGGTAATACGAACATCATATTTGGTTGGAACCAAACCAAATCGCTTGGAAAGCACATTGATGAAGGGACCATGATTTCGCTCCTTGTAGAGTGCCATATGGTGTAAGATCAGATGAGCATAACACATAGGGCTCTTTTCCATCATGCAAGCAAGAATCCACAAATATTGGCTCTTAATAGTGGTATTGTGCCATGGTCGTGGCAAAACTATCCTAGTAAGTATATACATGATGCAATTCACCTAGGCGAATTTGGAAACTTGAAGAATGATGCACGCCAAGGCAACCATGGAGGATGCAATGGTGTCAAGCATGGAATATGGATGTATTCGAACAAGATCAAAGTTCATCATCATAAGCTTACTTTCAGAGTCAAGTCCAAAATTCGATCTCGCAAGAATTTTAAGAAGAGATGGAGATTAAAGTCGAGAACGCGAAGAACTCGCGCGGAAATTCCTGGAGCGTGCAGTCTTGGAAATAAATTCATATCTCGAGCTCTATAATTTGGATTGCTATGATCTTGGACTTTATGGAAAGATAAGACGAAGATATACAACTTTTATGTTGAGCCCAGAAGCTGAATCTGCCGTTTTCTTTACTTAAATTGCACTTGGAGTCGACAGACAGTTTCTGTCCAAAAACTCAGTTTGTCTTTTGATATTTAGGTCAAGTCCATGTAATTGGGTTTAATTATTATGGAATTTAGTTAATTAGTTGGGTTAATTTTGTTGGGTTTATTTGAGTCCAATTTGTTGTTGGATTTAATTAAAATCTAGCCTATTTGGGTAGTCTAAAGTCGACACCTAAAAATTCTGTAAAATTGGGTTGTGAGTCGACACCTAAAAATACTGTCTAATTTAGACGAAATTAGGGTTGGGGATTAGTATAAATAGGACCTTTTCTTTTATTATTTGACATGACTATTTTGAGAGAATAAAATTGCCCTTTGAGGTTTTCTTTGATTGTGGATTCAATCGTGATCGAGAGTGGATTCTCTTGGTTTTATATTAGTGTTTGAGTTTACTTATCAAGTTTCTTGCTTGTGGCGTTTATTCAATTCCTTGTGATTCTAATCCCTTTGTTGCCTATTCCTTAATTGAGTCTAGGAAGTGAAGAATAGAATTGCTAAAACCCTATGTTGTGTATCTACTTCTTTGTTGTCTAATCCGTGCAGAGATTAGGAGGTGAAGGAGACTTACACGGCGAGTTTGATTGAGATTGACGATCGGGACAATCAGATAGTTACGGAGGTGGAACTAGTGGATTCTAGGGATGTTGCTGTATCATCTTTTGGTAGCGGAGCTGAGGTTTCAATCAATCATATCCTTTGTGTTTGTGTTTTTTTAATTTAATCGTGGCCTTTCAATTCTTGTTCTTTGTTTAGTGTTGTCGATTTATATATAAAAAAAAAGTGTCGAGTCACTGTTCATCCAGTACTGTTCATCGTTACTGTTCACCGTGAAACACCTGTGTCCCAACTTTATAATAAAATACTTAAACTTATGGAAATTACCAAAATACCCCTGAAGCCCAGGACACGAAATCCAATATCCAAAACATTATCTGAAAAGAAATTCTTAATAATCCGAGATGTCACAAAGAACAACAACAAAACCGTCTTAACAAGCCTCAAGTCAACCCGGCATCCTGCCGATACATCATCAAATACCAAATCCCGGCAACCCGCCGATAAAATAATCAAATCAAAATGACATCTCTTCAAAATCCAATGCAGCAGAAATAAAGATAAAATAAAGCAAAAGTAAAAATGAGATGCAAGTCGGCTCTATGGATCCAACCGGGAGAAGAAGCACAGCTACCTGCTGAGATAACCACGTTCGTACTTTGGAAGGGTAGAAAGTGACTGCACGCTAACTAAAAGTCTGAAAAACAACGTTGGCGATTATGTGAGTCGCCTACTCAGTGAGCAGTATAAATCTAATTATGTAGGTGTGCAGAAACAAGTTCGAAAGGAAAGAAGAGAAACAAGACAAGTATGCAAACATACAACAACCAGTACTAACATGCCAAGACATTCAAGCAAACAGTTCATTATTCCCCATCTGTTGTGTGTTAAGTTTTCTTATTATAATTTATTATTCAGAGCCCCCTACTGTGTGCGTCGAACTCGGTCCCGTCTCATGAGACAACCAGGCATAAGCCCAAATAAAACCAGGCACGAAGCCCAAACATATCCATAGAGAGAGAGAGAGAGAGAGACAGAGAGAAAGAGGGAGGTAGAACCGGTCATTACAGACCCATATGCTTATCCGCATATCACATGCTATCCCGCATGCAAACCCGAGGGGTATCACTTCCCGCTCGAACCAACCGGTTATCAGCACACAGTAGCTTATCTTCTACTGTACATTATCTTTATTCACAAGATATGAGTTTATGTGTGCCAAGAATCGTGATTTAACAGGGTTGTGTGTATTCTCATCTCAGTCAAATATCCGGGTCTCCGACCCACAGCACATCACACAAATTACCCAAAATCACACCACATGTTATCACCATAACAATCCAACAATTCATGCTCAAAAGCAAACAGTAAGACATAGGCACACAATACGGATCACAGCATGTTAGCAAACAGGCATGCAACTCAAACAGACCAATCCAACAAGCTCGTGCATACAAACATAAAAAGACGTACAAAGTCACCTCAACGACGATTGTCCTGTGGAGCTTTTCCCAAAACAGATCCTCCAGCTCCCGAGGCATTACCCGTGCCTGAATACCGGCACACACAACAAATTACAAGCAATTACAATAAGTCGTGCATGCATGATAACTATAATGCTCAACCGAGTTAAACCCGTCCCAAGTTAGCCAATTATGAAATTCCCGGGTCTAAGCCCGACATGATGTTCTCTCACCTAAACTCCGAGTATCGGGACCTAAGGTTCACCGGGTTTAAGCCCAACTAAGTCCAAAAGTAGCTCCCGGGCCTATGGCCCACTCATTATGTTCTTTACGAGTTTCCGGCCTAAAGCCCATTCTAAGTCCAACTTCAATTTCCGGGCCTAAGGCCCACTTCCTTAAGTCCTTAATCAACCAAGTATGAAATTAGGCTCGAAGCCCGTTACTTAAATCCAAGGTCAACCCGAGCCCAAAGGTTCCCGGCTTATGGTTCTACCCGTGTCTGTATATTCCCGGTTATGTTCCACATAATTCCTGTTCTCGATTTCTATTATGTACATTAACAATAATACATAACCCAATCCGAAATTAAAGGTACATGCCATGAATGAATACAAATTACACAACCAAGTAATACCCTTTAGTGCCGGAACAAAAACCCGAGCCTTCGCCGGAAAATTCCCGAGCCTCGTCGGATTCTGGTGAACCTCGCCGGAACTTCTCCCCAAACTGCAGAAACACCCCTCCAATGATTCTGCCACCATTCAACACGTAACAAACGCATCAAACACCCCCATACGCAAAATCATTACCGAATTTAAGGAGAAAGGGAATCTAGGCCTTACCGGGAATGGATCCGTGCACAGCAGCAGCGAACCCACAGCCACAGATCCCGCAATCCAATAACCCGAGCCCAGCAACCCGCTGCCGGAAAAAAACAGTGGAGTAACCGACCACCAACAACCACCAGCCGCGCATCACCAACCACCCAAATCCGAGCACCGCGGCACCAGCACAGCCCCGAGTTAGCCCCTACACCGAGCAAGACCCGTCCCGGCCAACCATCGCAACCACCACACACCCGCCAGCCGTCCACAACACAGCCGAACCACCAACCACATCAGCACGGAGGAAAAGAAACCAAGCAAAAGACAGAAATAACAGAGGCGGCGGTGCTTACCGGAGACGATGGAGAAGGCCCCGCGAACCAGCGACCCCTCGTCGGACTTGCCCACGCCGGCCCTCGTCACGGTCTCCTCTGCAACTCATGGCGACGGCAGTGTGGAGTAAAGACACGGAAAAAGCGATTGGGAAGAGGAAACGGATGGCAGCCGAGGTGGAAAGGAAGAGAGAGAGAGAGAGAAAGGGAAGAAGGAAGGAAAAGAGGGGTCAGCGGCAAGGAGGAAAAGAGAAAGAAAGAGAAAAGAGAAGAAGAGAAGAAAAAGAAAAGGGATCGGGCTAGGGTTGGCCGCCCTAGTGGACGACCCGTCGTCCGCTTAGGCGCGGTCAACCCCTGCCTGGTCAACGCGCCCTCATCTTTCTTTTTTTTAAAAAAAAAAAACCAAAACGACGTAGTTTCACTGAAACTACTTAGAAACACATCTCCCAACTTCAAATCCCGATTTAACTCCAACGAAGGTCGAACCCGACATACTAACGACTTAAAACCGATATAGCCAAGGTAATTAATTTATTCCCTTGTCCAAAAATCCGGAAATTCCTCAAGGACAAAATTGGAATAAAAAATTCAAAAATTTCGAAAATCCAATTATGAAAATTCGGGGCGTTACAGTTCTACCCCACTTAAGGGAATTTCGTCCTCGAAATTACAAGAAATAAAACATCAAAGCAAATGGGGATACTGCTCCCGCATTTGGGACTCAACCTCCCAAGTAGCCTCATTCGGAGAATGATGGCTCCATCTGACCCGAACCATCGGAATAACATGACTCCTCAACTATCGCTCCTCCCGAGCTAGAATCTCAACCGGCTCCTCAACGTAGGTCAAATCCTCAGAAACCTCCACCTCTGTCGGGGATACAACATGACTAGGATCAGACCGGTAATGCCTCAGCATCGAAACATGGAATACATCATGTATGCGCGATAGCTCCTCCGGTAAAGCCAACCTGTAGGCCAGCCGACCAATCCGCTCCATGATCTCATAAGGACCAATATAACGAGGGCTCAACTTGCCCTTCCTCCCAAACCGGATAACACCTCTCCAGGGAGCAACACGGAGGAAAACTCTGTCACCTACATTGTACTCCATCTCCCGACGATGCTTATCGGCAAAACTCTTTTGCTAGTCCTGAGCAACCCTCATGCACTGCTTAACCACCTCGATCTGATCAACAGCCTCTTGGACTAGGTCCGGACCAACCACCTATCTCAGACCTTCCTCATCCCAACAGATCGGACTACGACACTTCCGCCCATACAAAGCCTCATAAGACGCCATACCGATACTGGAGTGATACCCGTTGTTATAAGCAAACTCAACCAACGGTAATGTCTCATCCCAAGAACCACTAAAATTGAGCACACAGGCTCTATGCATGTCCTCCAGTGTCTGTATGGTTCTCTCCATCTGCCCATCGGTCTGCGGATGGAATGCAGTACTGAAATTCAGCTTAGTACCCAAAGCTGACTGTAAGCTCTTCCAGAAGTGGGAAGTAAACCTCGGATCCCTGTCCGACACAATGGATAGTGGAACTCCTTGTAGACAGATAATACTCGAAACATACAACCTCGCCAGCTTATCCATTGTTTCCGTCTGCTGAATCGGTAGGAAATGAGCTGACTTGGTCAACCTGTCAACAATGACCCAGATGGCATCATGTCGACCCCGGGTCCTCGGTAACCCGATAACAAAGTCCATAGTGATATGCCCCCACTTCCACTGCGGAATAGTCAAAGATCTCAACTTGCCGGCAGGAGCCTGATGCTTGGCTTTCACCTGCTGACAAGTCATACAACGAGCCACAAACTCCGTAACATCCTTCTTCATCCCAGGCCACCAATAATGACTCTTCAAGTTCTGGTACATTTTGGTGCTACCCGGATGCATAGCATGTGGCGCATTATGCGCTTCATCCATAATCCATCTCCTCAAATCATCGACATCCGGAACACACAACCGATCACCGGTCATCAGAGCACCATCCTCCCGGGCATAGAAACTAGAACTCTCTCCACCGAGAGCCTTATCCCGCAACTCTGCTAAATGAGGATCTCCATACTGCAACTCCATGATCCTATCCCTCAAGGTCGGCCAGATGCTTAAACTGGCAAGCAACGCCCCAGTAACATCCACCTCCAACTGTGCATCCAACGACCTCAGCTCCACCAACGATGGCAAAGCATAAGAAACTGGGTCCTCATCCGCAGAAATCACTCTCTTCCGACTCAATGCATCGGCGGCAACCACATTGGCCTTGCCCGGATGGTACTCAATAGTACAATCACAATCCTTCAGAAGCTCAATCCAGCGTCTCTGCCTCATATTAAGCTCCCTTTGGGTCATGATGTACTTCAAACTCTTGTGGTCCGTGAAAATCCGACACTTCTCACCGTATAGATGATGTCTCCAGATCTTTAAAGCAAAGATCACAGCAGCTAACTCCAGATCATGGGTCGGATAGTTCCTCTCGTGAGTTCTCAACTGCCTGGAGGCATAAGCAATCACCCGACCCTCCTACATCAAAACACATCCCAAGCCCAGACCAGAAGCATCACTGAACACCGTGTACTCTACTCCGGGTCTCGAAACAGTCAAAACCGGTGCAGAAGTCAACCGACTCTTCAACTCCTCAAAACTCTTCTGACAACTGTCATCCCAAGCAAAAGTACAGTCTTTCCTCAATAGCTTAGTCATGGGACCCGCTATTAAGGAAAAACCCTCAATGAACCTCCGGTAGTAACCAACGAGTCCAAGAAAACTCCGTATCTCAGATACACTCTTCGGTGGCTCCCAATCCATGACTGCCTTAATCTTGGCCGGATCCACCTTAATGCCCTCACCGGACACAATATGCCCTAGAAACGCAACCTCATCCAACCAAAACTCACACTTGCTGAGCTTGGCATAGAGTTGTTCTTCTCTCAACCTCTGTAAAACTTATCTCAAGTGGTCCTCATGTTCGGCCTTACTACTCTAGTAGACCAGAATATCATCAATGAACACTACCACAAACCGGTCCAGAAATTCATGGAAAACCTGCTGCATCATATACATGAACACTGCTTGTGCATTCGTCAGCCTGAATGGAACAACCACAAACTCATAATGACCATACCGAGTGCGGAATGCAGTCTTCGGTATGTCCTGCTCTGCAATCTGAACATGATGGTAACCAGATCGCAAGTCAATCTTCGAGAATACGGATGCACCCTGCAACTGATCGAACAAGTCATCGATCCTAGGCAAAGGATACTTGTTCTTCACAGTCACCTTGTTCAACTATCTATAGTCCACACACATCCGCATACTGCCATCCTTCTTCTTCACAAACAAGACCGGGGCACCCCAGGGTGAGATGCTTGGTCTAATAAAACCCTTATCTAACAACTCCTCCAGTTGCTTCTTTAACTCCTGAAGTTCTATCGGAGCCATTCTGTAGGGCGGTATAGAGATAGGTGCAACTCCCGGTACCAAATCAACCGTATACTCCACCTCCCGCTCCGAAGGCAACCCAAGCAAGTCATCAGGAAATACATCAGGAAACTCCCGAGCAATAGGGATATCCTCCACTCCAAGTACTGGTACCGAAGAATCGACCACATGAGCTAGAAAGGCATCACAACCCTCTCGGATCATCCTGAAAGCTTGGATGGCCGAGATACAACATGCCGATAGGGCTCTTCGTTCTCCAACAAACACCAATCTACGCCCCAATAGAGAAGACAAAGACACTTCCCTGGCCCGACAATCAACTACTGCTTGGTGTCTGGACAACCAATCCATGCCTAAAATAACATCAAACTCTCCCAAGTCCATGACAGCAAGATCAGAAGGAAAACTCTCACTATCATACTCTATCGATACATCTCTACAAACTCGATCAACAACTACTATATCTCCAGTGGGTAAACGGACTCTCAAGGGTCTACTGAGGTTATCATCCTCTATGTTATGGGTAGTCATGAATGCACGTGATACAAAAGAATGTGTTGAGCCTGGATCAATTAAAGCATGTGCATACTGACCAAAAACCATAAAGGTACCTGCTATAACCTCTGGAGCATTAGCAGCCTCCTCTCGGGTGATGGCATAAACCCTAGGAGCTGCAGCAGACTGAGTCGCACCTCCACGGTTCGAAGCTCCAGAACCCCCACGACCTCGACCCTGCTGTCTGCCACCCCTACTCAGACCAGAAGAAACAGCACCACTAGCCACAGAACTCTGTACTGTATACTGGGAACCACTGCCACCATTATCCTTCATCCACTTGTAGCAAGATGACTTCTGGTGTCCCGGCTTATTGCAATACCAGCATGTACCCGAGAATCGTGCCGAGAAACCCCGTCCCTGAGAGCCAGATTGATAGGATCGTCCTCTCGAGGATCTGCCTGGTCCACCCTGATAACTCTGCCCTCGGAACTTCTTCGAACCCTGGTAAGAAGAACTCTATCCAACAGAATAATCTGCACCTCCGGCATCAAAATACTGCCTCTTCTAACCTGAAGCAGTTGACTGCTTCTTCTGCTCGGCTGCCCGAGCCTCCTTCCCGATCAACTGAACTCTCTCAGCATCAAAAGCAGCCGCACAAACTGCCTCCCAAGTCTTGTGCCCTCCACCAGCCACATCTAACGCCAACTCTGTACGTAAGCTGTTAACAAACCGCCTACACTTGGTCACCTCATCGGGCACAAACTCCCTAGTATAAGAGAGAAAAATGCTAAACCGGATCCTGAAAGCAGACACAGTCTCATCTAGACCTTGCTTCACCTCAAGAAAATGCTTCTTCTGCTCCTCCAGAAAACCAACAGTAAGAAACTCCTTGTAGAATTTCTCCTTAAAATCCTCCCAAGGCATCTCCACAGGCTTCGGTAGGTTGGCCATAAGTTCCTGCCACCATGTCAATGCATACCCCGTGAACTTGTGTACTGCAAATCGAGCCCTCTGCTCAAGTGCACAGGTGAACTTCTCCAGAACATTCTCCACCTGGCGGAACCAATCATCAAACTCCTTGGCTTTGCCCTCTTCACCTGAGAATTCCTTCACTGCAGACTTATCCATGTGTTTGTAACCACTCTCCATACCATCTGCTACAGCAGGTGCTACTGGCTGGGCACCTTGTTGCTGCTGCTGAAACTGTTGGAACTGCTGCCACTGCAGAAAGGCCTGATACTGCTGGAACGCTGGGTCCACAACAGGTGGTACGGGTGGCACAACATTCTGTCCTCCACCACCTGCAGTATTATTCTCTGTTGTAATGTTGTTCCCCTGACCAACGGGAACCTGCATCACCGACACATTGTCAGAGACATGAGTAGCGGCGTCATCCTCAGCATTGTGCTGCCCCTGGTGATCCATATCAACGCCTATATAAATGTAAATGAGTCAAAACACTTTAAAACCTTAAATCCGAAAACAGGCTTAAACACAGAAATCACTTTGAAACTAAAGTTTAAAACACTTTTTAAAACCAAGGATCTGAAGCCTGCTCCACTACCAAGCTGAAACACCCGTGTCCTAACAACTTTATAATAAAATACTTAAACTTATGGAAATTACCAAAATACCCCTGAAGCCCAGGACACGAAATCCAATATCCAAAACATTATCTGAAAAGAAATTCTTAATAATCCGAGATGTCACAAAGAACAACAATAAAACCGGCTTAACAAGCCTCAAGTCAACCCGGCATCCTGCCGATACATCATCAAATACCAAATCCCGGCAACCCGCCGATAAAATAATCAAATCAAAATGACTTCTCTTCAAAATCCAATGCAGCGGAAATAAAGATAAAATAAAGCAAAAGTAAAAATGAGATGTAAGTCGGCTCTATGGATCCAACCAGGAGATGAAGCACAGCTACCTGCTGAGATAACCACGTTCGTACTTTGGAAGGGTAGAAAGTGACTGCACGCTAACTAAAAGTCTGAAAAACAACGTTGGCGATTATGTGAGTCATCTACTCAGTGAGCAGTATAAATCTAATTATGTAGGTGTGCAGAAACAAGTTCGAAAGGAAAGAAGAGAAACAAGACAAGTATGCAAACATACAACAACCAGTACTAACATGCCAAGACATTCAAGCAAACAGTTCATTATTCCTCATCTGTTGTGTGTTAAGTTTTCTTATTATAATTTATTATTCAGGGCCCCCTACTGTGTGCGTCGAACTCGGTCCCGTCTCATGAGACAACCAGGCATAAGCCCAAATAAAACCAGGCACGAAGCCCAAACATATCCATAGAGAGAGAGAGAGATAGAGAGAAAGAGGGAGGAAGAAAGGGGGAGGTAGAAGGAGGGAGGTAGAACCGGTCATTACAGACCCATATGCTTATCCGCATATCACATGCTATCCCGCATGCAAACCCGAGGGGTATCACTTCCAGTTCGAACCAACCGGTCATCAGTATACAGTAGCCTATCTTCTACTGTACATTATCTTTATTCACAAGTTATGAGTTTATGTGTGCCAAGAATCGTGATTTAACAGGGTTGTGTGTATTCTCATCTCAGTCAAATATCCGGGTCTCCGACCCACGGAACATCACACAAATTACCCAAAATTACACCACATGTTATCACCATAACAATCCAACAATTCATGCTCAAAAGCAAACAGTAAGACATAGGCACACAATACGGATCACAGCATGTTAGCAAACAGGCATGCAACTCAAACAAACCAATCCAACAAGCTCATGCATACAAACATAAAAAGACGTATAAAGCCACCTCAACGACAATTGTCCTGTGGAGCTTTTCCAAAAATAGATCCTCCAGCTCCCGAGGTATTACCCGTGCCTGAATACCGGCACACACAACAAATTACAAGCGATTACAATAAGTCGTGCATACATGATAACTATAATGCTCAACTGAGTTAAACCCGTCCCAAGTTAGCCAATTATGAAATTCCCGGGTCTAAGCCCGACATGATGTTCTCTCACCTAAACTCCGAGTATCGGGACCTAAGGTTCACCGGGCTTAAGTCCAACTAAGTCCAAAAGTAGCTCCCGGGCCTATGGCCCACTCATTATGTTCTTTACGAGTTTCCAGCCTAAAGCCCAATCTAAGTCCAACTTCAATTTCCGGGCCTAAGGCCCACTTCCTTAAGTCCTTAATCAACCAAGTATGAAATTGGGCTCGAAGCCCGTTACTTAAATCCAAGGTCAACCCGAGCCTAAAGGTTCTCGGCCTATGGTTCTACCCGTGTCGGTAAATTTCCGGTTATGTTCCACATAATTCCCGTTCTCGATTTCTATTATGTACATCAACAATAATACATAACCCAATCCGAAATTAAAGGTACATGCCATGAATGAATACAAATTACACAACCAAGTAATACCGTTTAGTGCCGGAACAAAAACCCGAGCCTTCGCCGGAAAATTCCCGAGCCTCGCCGGATTCCGGTGAACCTCGCCGGAACTTCTCCCAAAACTGCAGAAACTCCCCTCCAATGATTCTGCCACCATTCAACACGTAACAAATGCATCAAACACCCCCATACACAAAATCATTACCGAATTTAAGGAGAAAGGGAATCTAGGCCTTACCGGGAATGGATCCGTGCACAGCAGCAGCGAACCCACAGCCACAGATCCCGCAATCCAATAACCCGAGCCCAGAAACCCGCTGCCGGAAAAAAAACAGTGGAGTAACCGACCACCAACAACCACCAGCCGCGCGTCACCAACCACCCAAATCCGAGCACCGCGGCACCAGCACAGCCCCGAGTTAGCCCCTACACCGAGCAAGACCCGTCCCGGCCAACCATCGCAACCACCACACACCCGTCAGCCGTCCACAACACAGCCGAACCACCAACCACATCAGCACGGAGGAAAAGAAACCAAGCAAAAGACAGAAATAACAGAGGCGGCGGTGCTTACCGGAGACGACGGAGAAGGCCCCGCGAACCAGCGACCCCTCGTCGGACTTGCCCACGCCGGCCCTCGTCACGGTCTCCTCTGCAACTCGTGGCGATGGCAGTGTGGAGTAAAGACACAGCAAAAGCGATTGGGAAGAGGAAACGGATGGCAGCCGAGGTAGAGAGGAAGAGAGAGAGAGAGAGAGAGAGAGAGAAAGGGAAGAAGGAAGGAAGAGAGGGGTCAGCGGCAAGGAGGAAAAGAGAAAGAAAGAGAAAAGAGAAGAAGAGAAGAAAAAGAAAAGGGATCGGGCTAGGGTTGGCCGCCCTAGTGGACGACCCGTCGTCCGCTTAGGCGCGGTCAACCCCTGCTTGGTCAACGCGCCCTCATTTCCCTTTTTTTTTTTAAAAAAAACCCAAAACGACGTAGTTTCACTGAAACTACTTAGAAACACATCTCCCAACTTCAAATCCTGATTTAACTGCAACGAAGGTCGAACCCGACATACTAACGACTTAAAACCGATATAGCCAAGGTAATTAATTTATTCCCTTGTCCAAAAATCCAGAAATTCCTCAAGGGAAAAATTGGAATAAAAATTTCAAAAATTCCGAAAATCCAATTATGAAAATTCGGGGCGTTACACACCGAGTACTGTTCATCGGTGTTACTGTTCACAAAAAAAAAGGAAAAAAAGAGTTGAAAATCAACTTGGATATTATTGGAATTGTGGCCTTGAATTGCAAGATTATCAAGTGTTTCTTGCAGGTAATTGAATTGGTTGATTGAAATCAAGGAGAAGTTGAATTATTTGCTGAGGTGTAATCGAATTTTGCAGGGGAAAGAGTGCTGTGATTAGTCGATTTTGTATATCAACTGATATACAAAATTTTTCTACCGGATTATTTTTCTTTGTTGATTTCAATTTGAGCTGTTTATTGTGTTGGGTAATTGTTATTTCATAATTGCTCAATTGTGCAAATAATCTTTCACATACATATCCTTGTAATTGTGTGTGACCAATCTTTCTTTCTTGGGGTCGAATTTTGCCTCAAGAATTGATATCTTATCTTTCTTCTTTAGGTTATTTTTGATTTCTTGAATTAATTGCTGCTGGTTTGGTTGCTTGATTTTGTATTATTTAAACCTAACATATAAAACTGAAGCAGAATCAAGAGTGGTAAGAGGCTGAGAGTTTCATTCACTGCCAACAAACACGAGAGACACACGTGAGGATTTGTTTTAGCTAACAAGTTTTTGCAGGATTAAACATTATGGAGACTTACACGGCGAGTTTGATTGAGATTGACGATCGGGACAATCAGATAGTTACGGAGGTGGAACTAGTGGATTCTAGGGCTGTTGCCGTATCAATACATGAGTGCTCTAGCCATAGGGTTCACATCCTTGTACTCTGCTTTCTTGCTTAAAGTAGTTTTTTTTGCTGAGCATAATTGGGTGTACCAACAATGTTGACACATTTCCCGAAAGTAGTGTTGAAAGATCCTTTCTTGAGCTTCAACTCCTCCCGGATAATATCCGCTATGATCTTCATTGGTTTGCCCTTCAGCTTGATCTTGATATATTCAACATTTCCCTCAACATCTTTCTTGACAAGTACGTTCGTGTAGAACTCCTCAAAATGGGCTAGTTTCTTCAATGTTGCCAAGAAATCGAGCTTGAGATCTTTTAGCACTTTTGTAACTCTAAAAGCCTCAAATTCCTCCAAAACCACATTGCATGGTTTCATGAATTTCAACACCTCTACTCCTTCCTCTTCTTTCTCTTCAGCCTTTCCTGCTTTCTTGGGTGTGAGATCTATTTTGGCTTTCTTCTTTGGAGGTACTAGAAGACTACTCTGATCTTCATTATTATCCTCTCATCTTCATTATTATCCTCTTCTGTATATTGATTGAGACATTTAATTAGTAAAATAGGGCAAAATATTGATGTTATTTTATTGTCTAAGTTGGTGAAATATAATAAAATCATAAACTGACTCATATTTAGTATAAATTGGCTAGTGTTTTGGTCCACAAACACACCATATATTGCATTTTCTTCCATAACTTGTTGCTTTTTAGCAGCATTCCTAAACTAAACTGGAAAGAAAAAAAAATGATATGTTAGATAAAATATGAACCAAGAGTATACTAAGTAAAATAGATATAACTTACATTCATTTTGATGGCATGCTAACATATTTTGGTTGTGTGAAATTTATATTGTCTTTATGTTTACAAGTTTTCCTAGTAGGCCCTAGTGAAACAAATTTGGCCGACCATTTCCATCCCTCTCCTTGTCACTTTGTTGCCATGATGCTCCTTTCTTTGATTCTTCGTCAGTCTGCCTGTGGGTTTCTTATGTGGACGGGGTTGAGTTGGAAATCTTCCAAATGAAGGCCAAAAATCAGAACTTGGTATGCGTCGCATGTCGAATTGGTAGGCTTTAAGGTACTTCTCTTTGGTGAACCAATACGACATACATACAATCTTCAACTCTGCCATGTTTCGAGTATATTGCAGAAATAACATGACAACAAGGAATTCCAATCATGTCCCACTTTCTACAACCACATGTTCTTGGATTTAAATTACCAACAATTTTCTTCCTTATATGTTCAACCTCATATTGCCTTCTACTAATAAATAATACAAAATAATTATTTGCCTCTAGCATTTCCTCACGAATCTTTCTTCTAATCCTAGTTCCATAATCAGCACTCCACCCAGAAGCAAAATGTCTATTTTCTTCCAAGCGCCTCCCAACCAAACATCGGATATCCTCTAACAATGAATAAATAGACTTACACCTTGCCTCCACTATCTTACCATTGAATGCCTCACAAAGATTATTATTAATAATGTCAAACTTATTTGTAGTGGAGAAAAAAACTCGGCAACGTTGACAGAATTTTTGCCCTTTAACTGCTTTCTCTCTACTATCTACAGTTTTTTAGTTTTTAACATCAACACACCATTCTGCCTTTGCCTCCTTCCATGATATTTCTTTCCCTCTATCAACTAAAACAGACACCCGTTGTGCTGCACCGTTTGCGCACTTCTCACATACGTTTTTCTCACTTCTTTTTCACTTTGATTTCGCTCTTTTTCACTTTGTGTTTGTCTCAAGGTTTCAAGAGATAATGTGAATAGGCATCAGGCTTCTCTTCTGGTTATTTTTGGAAAATTTATGCTTATTTATTATTTCATTGATGTAGTTTCAAATTTCAATTTCAATTTTAATTTTAATTTTTCTTAAATACACATGACACGTGGACATCGTGCGTGTCAATTTAACTGCCATGTGAAGAAATTTAACCGAAAGAACTTAATTGATACAATTAATAAAAGGTTTAGGACTCGTATTTGTATTTTTGAAATTATAAGACTTAATTGAGAAATTGGGCGAGTGCCCTTAGCCTCCCCAAAAACAACGTCTAAATTAAAATAGCTTTGCTTTTTTTTTTTTTGATGTTTTCAACGATGGAACAAAATCCTCACTTGCATTGGAAGGGCCCAGAACCGCTCCCCAACAAAGCAATCCAGCCCAGAAAATAGGCCTGATAGACGAATTTTGACTTTTGAGTGTCAGCCCAGGAAATGTAGTATCTTCTCCAATAAATAATCTCCAGTCTATTTCACTTGATTTCCTCCTTCTCCCTCACTGAAGCTATCCACTTCTTTTAAACCACAAAGATATAAACGCCAAAACAAATTCATCCATAAAAAAATCAAAACCAGGAAAAAAAAAAAAGAGTTAAAAGAGAAAAGAAGAGAGGGTATTCGAGGAAGAAAATCAAATGCATGAATGAACCACAATGCGGGCGCGCCTCTTGGTGGGTCCCATCCCCGCCGCCATCCACGGCACCCATTGTTTCTCTCCCTCCTCATCCGCCGCCGCCGGTGCCGATCCCCTACTGCCATCCCCATCATTGTCCTGGCCCCACTATCGCTGCTCCTCCCGCACAAGGTTTCCGGTGGTGGCGGTTGCTTCGGCGATGAACGGCGAGCAAGACCACTACACCGTCCTTGGGGTTCCAAGAAACGCATCCTCCGCCGATATCAAGAGAGCCTACCGCCTCCTTGCTCGCAGGGTAACTCACACAAACTTTCTCTCTTCTTGTTTTGTTTTGTTTTGTTTTGTTTGATAAGTCCTCGTTTCACATTTTGGAGCCAATAAATAAATAAATAATAATAATAATAATAATAATAATAATAATAATAATAATAATAATAATAATAATAATAATAATAATAATAACGATAGGAGTAGCCAAGTTTGCAAGTTTGTTTCTTTTTTATATTTGAGGTTTGAATGTTTTTATCGCTTATGCCTGTTTGCTTCTGTTTATTTCCTTCTCTGGGCATATATGCTTTAGTGAGAGACTTAATGGTTTAGATATTGTGCAAATTCTGGCGCTAATTGTTGCTTTGCTTGGTGTCATGTTGTATTATTGGTTGCAGTATCATCCTGATGTGAGCAAGCATTCGCGAGCCGCCGAGGTGTTTAAGAGCATCCGCCATGCCTATGAAGTGAGCAATTCTTATCATAGACACACATTAGACACTCTTGGTGTTGTTTGATTATGTCAGATTACTTTTGTTAGTGTGGAGAATTTCATCCTTCTTAGCACAGGGATTTGAGCATCCCTCAAGTAAAAACAAGGGTACTGCAAGTTTCTGCAGATTTTGGATTTCCATAACTTGATGATGTGTGTTTCCTGTTGGTGTTGATATGGGCAGAATTTTCAGGAGGCAAGCTCCAATCCAGTTGCATAGGAAATATGAAACACTAAGCATGTAATGAAAGACCTTAACTGACTCCCAGGGTTAGATTTTCCTTGAACTAGATTTTTGGAAATTGCGGGTTGAAAACCTTTACTGGATGTAGTGTGCTGTCTCTGTTGTGAATCTTTCAGCATCCGTCATGGAAACATGAGTAGCAATGTACCTTTTCATGCACTCTTACCTTTTGTTCTTATTTTGAAGTAGGTACTATCAGATGAAATGACAAGGATCCAATATGATCGAGTCCTAAGGTTTCAGGAAGGTACTGCAAGGTCATCAAATGCAGAGAGACAGTACTACCGTCCCAACTATGAAGATGAGGTGATCGTTACATGGGCCGAATTCAGGCGGAGAATGAATCGCGAGAGGTATTGGAAACAGCATGTAAATTATTACAAGTCTTCCTCTCATAGAGACACAGAAAAGGAGGCAGAGGAAGGAAACCCGGATCAAGGAAGAGGCCCCCTCATCAAAGTTCTTACATCTGCCTTCATATCTCTTTTCATACTGCGATTGTTTGGATCTGGAGCATCTCTTGCCTTCAGCGGCATGATGGCTTTGCTCGACCCACATCTTGATGCTGGTTATAAGATTGGTTATTTGATTTCTTGGATCCTGGGTGGGAGTGGTGGGATTCTGCTTGCTTTAGTTCTTCACTTTGCAAGTTGGTTTTGTGGAAAGACCAGCAGCAGTGTGGTTGTGCTGGTAGTGATAGCAATGTGGGTTGGTTCCAATATTGCTAGGATTGCTCCACTCCCTCAGGGTGCTCTCCTTGCTCTCTTGTACATGTCAATCAAGCTATCAAGATGACCTATACCGAAGATGTAAATGCTTTCTGTTAAGAGTTGTACTTGTACATGTGTTGTTTCTGCTAGGAATGTGGACGTAATAAACCCTTTACGGATTGATAGCACTTGAGCGCGTTATAGTATAGATAGCCACTTGCAGTAAAAGTTTTTGGACATCCGCATCCCGTACTGCCTAAAAAATTGTAGGACAAAAAATTTATGTTCAATTTGAACCTGGTGGGGAGTTGCACTAATTTCATATTAAATTCATTCGTTGGCATGGATTCAATTGAAATTGAACTGATTTAAGATTCAATGAGAATGGTACATGAGTAAGGGACGGATGGATCAGTTTAGATATAGATGGATAAATAAAGCACTGCCAGCTTGAATTTCTGTTACTTTTCTGAATTCACTCAGAGATATGTATCTCCAAATCAAGTTGACATTGATAACGTGCAACTCCTTTTCGTTAAAAAAACTAGGCATCTTACTTGTGAAAATTCAGGAATTCAAGGATTTACAACTTTTGCAGCCCAAGGGAGATACTGAATCGACAATTTACATATGCAGCCTTGACATATATATATATATATAATAAGCCCAAGAACAAGAACAAGAACTCCTCCTGCCCTCAAATTCCAACTCCTCCTGATCTCTGTTTGCATGCATTTTTTTTTTCCTTTTTTTTTTGGTTAAAAGGAAAAAAAAAAAGGTATCTAATCTTCTAGCTACTTGACGTTTAATCATCCTTCTTCATCTCCTTGAGATTCCTCCACAAGTACCTCCCGCTGGCCATGTCAACAAATACCCAGAATCCACTTTGAATCATCTGACGACATAAAACAATTAACGTTCAGGTTAGAACACAATAGTAATAATAACCGAACCAATGGAGAACACCAAGAACAACGACAGAATAAGAAGAAGAAAGATAGCTTCTGGAAACACATAAAACTGGGCCTACCCTTTTGAGACTAAATTCTTGTTTTTCTTGGAGCGTTGCAGCATCATTAGAAGCAACGCAATCATCATCAACCCCTGGCGATGGAGAACTTACCGTCATCCATGCAAAATATCCAGCCAGAACCGCTGAAAAGAAGACCAAGATGAACCTCATAGGACACATGTTGCTTGTTGTGCTCTTTGACGATGACTTTCTCTTCCCAAGATCAGCTAGCAGCTTTAATTAGCCTTCTTTCCACGGCGATGTAGCTAGCTGCTGTTTGTTTGATGATGATGGTTTAATTGGTTTGGGCCACTCGAGCAAGATTAATTCGGGGATGATGGGAAAACAAAGACAAGCAAATACAACGAGAGCCGTTGCTTTGCTTTTTATAAGGTAATGTATATATTGCAAGGAATACGTTGTCAAAGTAAAAATAGGAATCATATATTTGATATAAGATAGGATGTAGGAGTTGTGAAAATAATATTCAAACGCGTTTTCGGTGATGGAAGTTTCTAATCCTTTTTAGAAAAGTAATGTGAAAGTGCAGCTAATACACCTACTACGTGCATACATTGTCAGGGATATTTGGTTTACATTTGACATTAGATAGTAGAGACAAGTAATGGTGGCCACTTCCTTTTTTTTTTTTCAAAAAAAAAAAAAACTAGTAATCGCTTAGGTGATAAGGATATACTTATCTGAAATCTATATTAATCCAGTGGTACCAAGCAAAGCTTCCTTCCTTCCTTCAATATTTTTCAAACCATTTATTAATGTAGATGGCCAGTGTTATTTTCTTAGGATTTGGTCCAATGTTGCTGTGTATCACAATTTAAAGATGGGCCATGTTACTACTTTTCTGTCTCTTAGAAGAAAGATGGCCACTGGCGTCCACCTTCTCCTGTCTGTGTGAGTTTGCATCCGTCTACTTTTAGCAAGAGTAATGAAAGTAATTATTTTCTTTGCATAAAGTATTAATTGGATTAAGTTTCTATTCTGGATAATTTGTGAATTTTAATCGTCACATCACATGTTACAATTTCTTGGGTCTTTGGCTCTTATCCACCTAATAATAGTTAGTGTTGACCTTATGCTTATTCCAAGAAGTATAATGTAGTCTGACTTGAACCTAATCAAGAATGGTAATGGTCCATATCTATAGTATACGGTATATATGAAAAATTCAACGTGCTTTGAACTTCTTCTTTTTTTTTTCAGAAACAAAGTGCTTTAAACCTAACATGATGATGAAGTAGTTTATCTTTTATTCTTATGTTAAAGTATAAAGGCTTAAAAGGTCATTTCCCCTTTAGTTTGACAACTATTTTGATTTTGGCTCCAGTTATAAAACGTGTGAATTGTGAACAGGGGCGAAGCAAAAAAAACAAAGGAGAAGCGAAACCTGGGACTCAAACACGTGCTGCCTTGCAGCAAAGAACCAACAACTTACCACTAAGCTATATTGAATTTCATGTGATTTTATTACCATGTATGGTAGTAAAAGAATTTTAGGAGGGGCCTGGGCCCCTGCTTGCCCTCCCTGGATCCGCCACTGATTGTGAATTACTGTTGTACTTAATTGTTCTATATATACTTAGAACTGAATAGAATGAACGATAAGCTTCCTGCACTTCTTCTTCTCCTTCCTCTCCTTCTCCTTCAACAATAGATTTTACACAGTTGTATTATTTTTCTACCCGAGTTTGAAGAAAACCGGTGCGGAAAAACAAGGAAGAAGAGATGAACAGTGCATCACCCAAGCCACAGGTACTGTTCACGCCGAGTCGTTTCGGGCCGTTTCTCATCTCACCGCCCACACCGGCGTGCTCCTCACATCGCCGCCAACCGGACGAGCTCCTCTCTGTCCGCCCTTGCAGCCAGACGCGCCATCTACAACCGGAGATCCGACGGCCAAGCCCGATGACCCGCCTCCCTCTGCACGCGACGGTCGCGCCTCCTCAGGCCAGCAGCGACACCACCTTACGCCGGCCCTTCCATCGCGCCTCCTTTTCCCGCGACCGCCGCTGCTAGTAGAGACGACCCGACGAGGATCCGTCGGATCCGCCTCCTTCTGCACACGAGCTGCCGACGCCGCGCCTCGAGTCTCTTTGCACCGCCACCGGCCGCGTCGCCCCTGCTCGTCACTGCTCGTTCCGCTGCCGCCCTTGCCGTTCGTCGCGCCGCCTTCTGCAGGTTGGGGACGACCCCTTTCAGCGGGTTGAAGATGACCTGTTTTAAAGGGTTTGACCCGGATGCCGTGGGCTGGTGCTGTCGCGGGCCGGTTTGTGTCGTGGGCTGGTGTTGAGCCAGGGCTCAGGCAAGCCTATGCTGGGCCCTTTTGCCTTGGCCTAGGCTCGCACTATTCATGGCCCAGTCCGGTATATATGAAAAAAAAATAAAAAGAAAGAAAAGTAAATATATATTCAGATTAAAAAAAAAAGAGAGGGGGAGAATTTATATTGCTCAAAGATTTATCGAGTAAGTATACCCTCTATTGTTATGCCTTTATTTCATTTACGTTTTTATTTTACAAATGGGCTATGAAAAGGCCAATTATATTTATTTTCTCGCTTTAATTTACATTTTGATTGGGCTCGTACAAGGCCCATTGCATTTTACTTTCGGTTATTTAATTTTAATTGTGCCGATTAATAAAAGGCCCATGTTTATTTATTTATTTATATTGCTGAAAGATTTATCGAGTAAGCATACCCTCTATTATTATGCTTTTATTTCATTTATGTTTTTATTTTACAAATGGGCTATGAAAAGGCCCATTATATTTATTTTCTCGCTTTAATTTACGTTTTGATTGGCCTCGTATAAGGCACATTGCATTTTACTTTCGGTTATTTAATTTTAATTGGGCTGATTAATAAAAATTCCATGTTTATTTAAATTAAGTCTTTTATTTATTTAATTCTTGGGATTATGATATTACTTGAATTCGAGGCCCTTAAAATTTTCGGAAGAAATTTATCACGGGCATTAAATATTGAAATGCATAGTCTGGAAGACTCAATAAAAGAAAAATAAAACTAAGACCGGATGTCTTATTGTCAAAAGATCCTGCAGATCCTTGAATAAAAATTAGAGAAAAAAAATATAAACCACCAGAAGATGGATATTATATGACCACCAGAAGATGAATATAGCCACTAGAAGATGGATATTGTTCTTATCTTCCTTACCCTGAAGGTGCAAGATATATTGAATGATTTTATTTTATGTTCAGTTTAATTATTATGTGTTATATTTTATTTTATTATGTTTACTTTACAGCATGTTATAATCGTTTCTAGAATAATGGCTCAAGCATTTGTCCTGAAGACAAATGCAAATTGACATCCAAGGAGGAATGTTATATGTATGGATGTCAACTATTTCACATAAAATAAGATAGTACAATCTCGAAATGAGAAAGAGATTAACACGCTCTAGAAGAGCATAAGTTTGAATTGTTAGCCCAGATAGGCCTGAGAGGGGGGAGGGGGGGGGGG
>JAKUCV010001526.1:22389-33941 GCA_028386065.3 Turnera subulata | reverse complement strand
CACAGTGATTTTAGAGTGGTTCCCCCTCACCAGGTACTCCACTACCTAAAGGACCCTCCTTTAGGATTTCAAACCCTCACTAACTTAGGCTTTTGTGGGATCAGCCTCAACCTATTACAAAAATCAAGCTTTTGCAGGCTAAGCTCTAACCTTTACAAGTTTTTCCCAGGCTAAACTCTAACTTTTACAAGAAACAAGCTTTTGCAGGCTCAGCTCAAACATTTACAAGTTTTTCCCAAGCTAAACTCTAACATTTCCCCAAATCTAATCCTAGATTTGAGATCCCAACAAAACTACACACTAGTCTTGCCTAAAACACTATCCTTTGAAACAACTTGTTGAACAAGAATAAACTCAAGTGTAAGCTCAACAAATAACTCAGGTGTAAGCACAATTGCAGACTTCAAAGCACTTTTCAAATTGGTTGGGATGCTTTTCCAAGAAGCATTCCTCTTCGTTATATAGAACTTGAGCAAGTGGGAGTAGGTAAGAAGATCTTCATCCAACGGCTCTAAAGTACTCTTCAGCTCTTCATCCAACGGCTATGTGATACAAATCAGTCTTCAAAGTTGACTCCACAATCCACTAGCTGGTGTTGGGTTCATTTCAGGAAGTCCACTCTCTTTGCAGCTCAATTACTTGAAAACATTCCATTTTTAGCAATCCGGGACCATAAGTGTGGACCACAATTGATAATTGAGCTTGGAGGTGAGAGATAAGTGTTGCAGGTCTTCATCTCTGTCATGGACCTACTTTCTCTGCCTGTAGGAGTAGTTGGGGGTTGAGCATTAACGCTGTGAGGACCACCAGCAACTTGCAGCAGGACCACTTCAGATGTTGACAGTAAAGTGTGGTTTCTTCTGGAAACCAAGTCTCGTGGTTTTTGTGTGGTTCTTGTAAGAAACCACGCTGTATGCTATTCAACACAAACATATGCAAACATCTAACCAGGTTTGTTAATCATCAAAATCAATAGATAATTATTCATTAAACATGATTAATCATTAATAATCCATATTAAGCTCATGTTTAGGTCATTAATTTCCCCCTTTTTGATGATGACAAACATCGTGTTGATTACTGCAAAAACCAAGGTTAGTTAAGATATCACAATAAGTAAGCACACTCCCCCTGAATTATTGCTCCCTCTATATCAAACATTTTTGTGCTCTAAGCACCATTGGCTAGTCTGCTTAGCCAAAATACTCCCCCTGCAAATAATAACATCTTCTTGCAAATAAATTTTAGCAGATATAGCGCAGCAGCAAGAAACAGTTTGAATTTTAACATTTTTCTCCCCTTTTCGTAATCATAGCACCATTTTTCTCCTCCTTTTGGCATCAACAAAAAGTATAAGGGTAAAGGGTAGAATAAGAGACAAGAATAGTGCAATAGGAACATAAGATTAATATTCAAAAGATGAACACCAGATAGTATAAGGTAACAACCAGATAACAGAACCAAACAAGGTCCGAAAGAGAAACCACGATAAAAACCAACAATAAACCAGCCTAAAAACCAAGTAAGGAACCATGCGTAAAACCATGAAGTACGCAAAATGCAAATGCATGTCCTAGGGGCATCAGGCAGTTGAGTGCATCACTCATCATCAGTATTAGACTCAAGAAGAGAGACAATCTGATCCAGAGAGTCCATCACTTTTTCTTCAAGATCATCGATCTGCTCCTTGATTTCCTCCAAGGTACCCTCAATAGCATCCATCCGAACCATTAGATCATCTTTTTCAGATACCTTACCCTTGGTCTTCTTTACTACAACAAATTTCCCATCTGCACCAGGTTTGATACTCATTTTGGACAAAGTTTGAGCACTGATCTAGATAGGGTTCTCGGGTCATCTGTCTCAGAAGGAGTCTTGGAAAATTTGTGGCCAGCAGTGTGATTAAGCCTACGAGACATGGCACTCTGCATGTGGCCATATGATGCAGGAAGAGAGTCCCATAACAAATGGGGGTCCTTTTCAGGATGCAGGCCAAAGTCCACTGATCACAGAGTTTGACAGTGGTTTGATGATAAGGTCGAGGTAAAACCACCCTGGTGATCATGTATATGAGAACTCTATGCTGAGGAGACAGAGCTCTATACTTGCCCCTTCGATTGGAGGATCCAAACAAAATCTTGTTGGCTTCAGTGTCAGTAGGGGTTCCCCTGTGATGCTTTTCATAATTATAGACAACCTTAAGGTTGTCGGGCTTGAGCTTAAGCACTTTAATGATGTCATCAGCAATGATCTTTACAGTTTTGCCCTTGATGCTGGTTGTAATTGTCTTGGTAGCACCAGAAGTATTCGTGGTTGACTTCAGATTCTTGTAGAACTCCCTTGTCACAGTCTTGTATGCCTTAACTTTGAGAGTTGCCATATAGCCAAGATTAACCTTCTTTAGAATTTGTGACACACCAAGCTCCTCAAAGTCTTCCATCACCACAGTGTGTGATGAATAGAAAGCAGAATTCTTAACTTTGCGCTTTTTCTTAGCATATTTAGGATCTGTTTTGGCCTTCTTCTTTGGTGGTTTGGCAGGAGCTTCTTCATCATCTTTTGGGTCATCATCTTCTTCATCATATTCATTACAATCATCATTATCATCAGCAGAGCCCCCTTTATCTTCTTCATCATTATTGTCATCTTCAAAGTCTGAGTCATTGTCGGATTCATCACTTCTTTTCCTTTTCTTTAAAGCCTCTGAATCATCAGATGCGTCCGCCTCAGACTCGCCATTCTCTAAATCATCATCAGACTCTGGCTCTGGTTCTGGTTCAGGCTCACCAATCTTTCTTTTCCCTTCTGCCTTGGACATTGGTTTCGGGGTTGGTTTCTTTGAAACCACCTCAGCAGTTGGTTCCTAAATGGAAATCCCAGTGTTCTTCTTAGGAGTGGCTGATTGCCGCTTCCTTTTCTTCTGTCCAGTAGCCTCAATGTTGGTGACTGACTCCGAAATAGGTGTCTCCTTTGGTATCTTAGTTGGTTTCTTAGAAACCACAGGATTCTTCTTTACAGTAGAAGCAATAGCTTCTTTGCTTACTTTCAGCACAATTGCCATCAGAACTTCTTCATCCTTTTCTAGCTCTTATTCAACAGTGTGTGTCTGTGGCATGGTTTTGGCAAGTGAAACCATAGCTGAAACCACCTCTGGAACCACAACTGAAACCACATCGGAAACCAAGTTGGTCTTATCACCAACTTCACGACTTGCCTTCCCAGTAGTATCTAGCAGTTCAGTTCCTTCACGTAATGCTTTGTAGTAGGCTTCTTCTTCTTCTTTAGAGGGTATTCGGATGAGGCTTTCTGAAGGAGTATGGCCTTTGATGATAAAATCTGAAATCATATCCCCAAATTCCTCTCTTTTCTTTTCACGAAATATTGTGGGATCATGACCAGGTGGAATTACTATATGCTTAACAATGTTATCAATCATTGATGTGACCATACTGGGGGTAAGAACAGGAGGGTTTTCTATAAGTATGGTGGTTGTGCTAGCACTAGGTTTATCAATGGTGGTGTGTGGGATGGTTTTCTCACTGTCTTCAGGTGTAGGAACACGATCTCTGATTCATCAGCCTCTGTAACAGCACATGGAGTGGTAGCGAGCTCCTCCATCTCCTTTTGTTCATGCACCTTCTTGAGGTATGCAAGTTTGGCAGCCTCAATCTCTTCTTGATTTTGTGGCTTAGGTTTGGTAGTGTTTGAGGTAGAAGAGGTTTGTTTAGAAATATGCTTCTTAGACTTGGCTGTTTTGGTGTTTCTCTTCCTTATCTTGTGAGTGTTTGGGTTTGAAAGCAACTCTGGTTTAGAAGAGAGAAGGGTTTAGGGATAGAGTTGTGAGTGAATGAGAATTTGTATTGAGGAAGGAGTGTGTGTGGGGTTTAAAAAGAAGTGGATGTGACCAGTTAAGGGAATGGATTATTTGAGAGAGTGTGGCAAAGGAATCGAAACAGATCACGGGTGAAAGTAACGGTCAAATGCATTTACTTCTTCCCCACCTTTTCAGCTTTTGTCGGGTATGACCCACTGTGGGCCCCAAATTTTTGAATTATTTGGTCCACTTTGACCTTCAACTTATACCAGCAAAGATCCTGTGATTAACCCCACCAGATATCTTCTTCTTAACTTTCCCAAAGTACTCAGATTTGCTCCCCCAACTTGCCAAAATACCTTTTGCCCGTTGGGTAATAACTGCTGAACATTTGGTTTTTCCCTAAAACCAAGTTACCTTCTGTCCACAATCTGCCAGCTTCCAAGGCGCCCAAAATTCAAATTATTTTCATTTGAATTTATCAGAGTCCTTCTGATTTAGAATTCCTGCCTGAAGAGATGCTTTTGTCCATTGGATAGTGACTGCAGAATATTTGGTTTCTCCAAAGACCAAGAATATCCATTCTTCCATTTGCCTTAATTGATGATCATAATGCCTCAAGACATTTCCTCATATGCCAGAATGCAATGTGAACGTGTGTGTATGAGGTGTAATGAATGCAATAAAACTAATATGGTCATGTATGCACATAATAAAAGGATGAATGGTTTGTTCAATGACCAAGTATAAAACCAAGTATGAAACCAAACATAAAACCAAGTATCAAACCAAGTAAGCAAAAGAGTCAAGGTAAGTTACACATTCCAAGTTCAAGTCTGATCTTGGTGAATTGATCCTCTTTGAGTAGCTTTTTAAAGATATCAACAAGCTGATTTTCAGTCTTCATGAATTCAATTGCCACATCCTTCTTCAACATATGGTCTCGGATAAAATGATGCCTTACTTCAATGTGCTTGGTCCGAGAGTGTTGTACAGGATTCTTGGTCAAGTTAATAGCACTAGAGCTGTCACAATAGATTAGCACACAATTAATATTAGTCCATAATCACTTAAAGTTTGTTTCATCCATAAGAGTTGTGCACAACAAGCTCCTGCTGCAACATATTCAGCCTCAGTGGTTGAGGTTGCAACAGAATTTTGCTTCTTGCTTGACCAAGACACAAGAGACTGTCCAAGTAATTGGCATGTCCCACTTGTGCTTTTTCGATCTAATGTGCACCCTGCAAAATCTGCATCTGAATAACTTGTTAGCTCAAAAGTGCTAACTTTAGGATACCATAAACCAAGAGAGGATGTTCCCTTAAGATACTTGAATATGCGCTTAATTGCTTTAAGGTGAGACTCTTTAGGACATGATTGAAATTCCACATAAACATACACTAAACATTATATCAGGTCTTGTAGCAATAAGATAAAGAAGACTACCTATCATGCCCCTATACATTTTTATATCAACATCCTTACCGTGTTCATCCTTATCAAGTTTGGTGGATGTGCTCATAGGGGTGGCACTAGGCTTGGTTTTACTCAAACCAAAGCGCTTCAACAACTCCCGAGTGTACTTAGCTTGATTAATGAAAATACCACCATCAAGCTGCTTAATTTGAAATCCCAGAAAGTAATTTAGCTCACCCATCATGCTCATTTCAAATTCACTATGCATAAGCTTCTCAAATTCCTTGCAAAACAAATCATTAGTAGTTCCAAACAAAATATCATCAACATAGATTTGCACAACGATAACATCACTTTTGTTAGTTCTAACAAACAATGTTGAATCAACTTTGCCTCTAGAGAAGCCTTTAGACACAAGATAAGAGCTTAATATATCATACCATGCTCTAGAAGCTTTTTTAAGTCCATATAATGCCTTTTTAAGCTTATAAACATGCTCAGGATGGTCATGACATTCAAAACCATGTGGTTGCTCAACATAAACTTCTTCTAAGATATGTCCATTTAAGAATGCACTCTTAACATCCATTTGATATAACTTGAAGGATTTATATGATGCAAATGCAAGTAGCATACAAATGAACTCTAATCTAGCAGCAGGAGCAAAGGTCTCATCATAATCAATACCTTCCTCTTGATTATACCCTTGAGCAACTAACCTTGCTTTGTTTCTTACCACAACACCAGTCTCATCAAGTTTGTTTCTGAAAACCCATTTGGTTCCAATGACTGGTATGCTCAGTAGATCTAGGCACAAGTTCCCAAACATCACTCATCTTGAATTGATTTAACTCTTGCATCGCCATTACCCAATTTTCATCAAGAATGGCCTCTTTTGCACTTTTGGGTTCCACTTGTGAGTGAGTTGACATTGTGTAGTGAGGATCCAGTAGTCACCCCTCTGGATAAATCTCCAAGTATAACCTCTGTTGAGTGTCCCCTAGGTGCTCTCACATTTCCATGAGATGTAGATCTCTGTTCTGCATCGTTTGGTTTTTCCCGAGAACCACGTGGTTCCACTATTGGTTCCATGTTTGGTTGTGAACATGGTTGCACTATTGGTTCTTGCATAGTTATTAGAAGAGGCTCCAATTCAGGAGGTTCTTCCCCTTTTTCAGTAGTCCCATTAATGCTTATGATTTGTGGTTGATCTTCAGGTGCAGTATCTGTGACTATATCATCACATGTATCACATGGGTCAATCTCATCAAAAACAACATGCATAGTTTCTTCAACAACCAAGGTTCTCTTGTTATAGACTCGATATGCTTTACTAGTTAGAGAGTATCCAAGAAATATACCATCATCAGATTTAGCCTCGAATTTATCAAGATTGTCTGTAGTATTAAGAATGTAGTACTTAGACCCAAATACTTTAAAATAACCAATGTTTGGTTTCTTATCAAACCAAATCTCATAGGGGGTCTTTTCAATCAAAGGACGTAATGATACTCTATTTAAAATGTAACAAGCTGTGTTTAAACCCTCTGCCCAGAATGTAACAGCCCGGGTAATTTTTACGTTTTTACTGTCACCGTAAATTTATTTTACAGTTATTTACCATTAAAATTAATCTTGGGTAATTAATTTATGGTAATTTAAGCTTTGGATTCTGAAACCGAGCCCTGTCCCACGTTCAGAATTTTTCTGCGGATTTTTCGGACCAAAGTTGGAATTTTTCGGGTCCAGGAATCTTCAGAAAAGTTGGGGTTAACCCCGAGTTATCGTGCCAGAAATAAAGTCAAGGGGGTACATTAGTTATTTTCTGGTCCGGACAGAACCCGCCTCACATGCCGCACAGTGTTGGGTTACTGTGAAGCTTGTGAGCAGATTGTACTGCCCGTGCCTCACCAATATTTTGCTCGTGCTCTTGTTTTCTTCCCAAAACACACACCCACACACACCAAACCATCACCAGCATTTACCTGCAAGCCCTGCAAAACACCTGCAAGCTCTACAAATCCACTGCCCAGAAACCCATACCCTTCCTTTCTTCTCAAATCCAAAACCAGTAAAAAAACCAACACACACCCACACATCAAGCAAAACGTCACCGTTTTGCAACAACCACCATCCACCTCTCTTCTTCTTCTTCTTCTTCTTCTTCTTCTTCTTCTTCTTCTTCTTCTTCTTCTTCTTCTCCTCCTCCTCCTCCTTCCCCGTGAACCCGCTGCCATAAAACCACCAGTCACCGACCTCCACCTCCCATGCATCGCCTCGCCATCACCCTCTTCTCCTTCCCCTCCTTTCCCCTTGCTGGCCGCTGCTCCTGCTGCACCATTTTTCTTCCCACGCGCGTCAACCCACACCGACGCTGCCCGAGTTGCCGTCGCTGCAACTCGCCCTCGCACCGCCACCTTCCTCACGACCGGAGCTTCGTCGCCTTGCCCCGTGTGCCGCGACGCCGTCCTCATTTTTCCACCGCACTCCTCGCCGCTCTCGCCTGCACCGCTCGCCTGCCTCGTCCTTGCTCCCGCCGTCGCGCCGCCTTGGGTTGAGGTGAGTAAGACGCGACCCGTTTGGTTGGGTCACGGGTCGGGTCGACCCGCGCTTAGTGGTTGGGTTTGGGCAGTTGTGTTTGGGCTGCTAGGTTTGACGCTGGGCCGGATCGTGGGCTGTATACTGGGCTGGACTCTAGGCCTGTACATGGGCTGCTCCTGGGCTCCTGTTTGGGGCCTGGGCTTGGCACTATGCATGGCCTGATTTGGCACTGTTTGGGCCCAGTCTGAATTTTTTAAAAAAAATTGAGAAGAAAAGAAAAAAAAGAGAAAATATAATCTGGAAAAATAATAATTCTGGGAAGGAAAATAATTTTTGGGAAAAAAAAGTACAACACTGGAATAACTTGGAAAATAAAAATAATTGGTAGAAATAATATTTTTGGGGAAAATATACTATATATGGGATAATAATTATTTTGAAGAATAATTTTGGAAATGGTATTATCAAGGTAATAAAACACCGGAATAATATCCGGGTATAGGTATAAGTATAGTATTATTTTTGGACACTGGAAATAAATGGTGAATTATGATGATAATGGAGAATTAACCCGGGGAAGTAACCGAGGCGAGTAGTATTTATTTTTCGGTATACGGTACTAGCATGACATTTGCTATGATGATGTTTATTCTGGATTATGCTACTGCTATTATGTAAGTGTGTAAATTGAATAATGGTCCCCGGGTATTGGGTGACAGTTGTAGTATACTGTGTGCTGTTGTATTTGAACTTACTGTGTAATATTTTATTGCGATGTACTGCCTGAACTGTTAGAAAGAATAGTTTCGGCACGTGTTTACTGTAACCAGTAAATACGGGTCGGGGCGCTTCACAGAAGTAGGCAGGTAACTTATGCTCATTAAGCATAGTTCTAGCCATTTCTTGCAAAGTTCAATTTTTCCTTTCAACAACCCCATTTTGTTGAGGAGTTCTAGGAGTTGAAAAGGTGTATGCAATGCCACTTTGTTCACAGAAGTATTTAAATACAAGATTATCAAATTCTCCACCATGATCACTTTTAATTTTTGAAATCTTGTAGCCTTTTTAATTTTGTAGATGCCTAACAAGAGTACCAAATTCATAGCATGCATGATCTTTTTGTGCAAGAAATAATACCCATGTATACCTTGAATAATCATCCACAACCACAAATACATAACTCTTACCACCTAAACTTACTGTTCTCATAGGTCCAAACAAGTCAATATGCAACAGTTCAAGGGGCCTAGTTGTAGAAATAGTATGCTTAGGTTTAAAGGAACTTTTAACCTATTTTCCAAGCTGACAGGCTCTGTATGGGGTTTCTTTCTCATACTTGAGCTTAGGCAAACCTCTTACCAACTCCTTTTTGGACAAATTTGAGATGAGCTCCAAATTTGCATGGCCAAGCCTTCTGTGCCAAAGGGTTGGTGTCTCTATTCTTGCACTTAAACACTTGAACTCAGGGTCAGAAACATTGCATAGATTTATAGAATATATGTTGCCTTTGCTGTTGCCAACAAAAACCACTTAGTTTTTGTCTAAAACCAAACATCTAGAAGCCTAAAAAACAACCCTATATCCTTTTTCACATAACTGGGTAATACTTAGCAGATTATACTTCAGATTATCGACCAATAAAATATGCTCAATAACAGGGTTAGAACCAACATTACCAAGACCAAGGATTTTCCATTTTGACTTGTCACCAAAAGTTACATTACCTCGGTCCTTTTCAGTTAGGGATGAAAACATGGATAAGTCTCCTGTCATATGCCTTGAACACCCACTGTCCAAGATCCATTCATCCCTAGTATCCTGTCAATATGATCAAGCTTTAGGTACCCAAACTAACTTGGGTCCTTCAGGATTAGGCTTGGTTCCTTTCGGAACCCACACATACTTCACATTACTGTTTCTCTTCTTAAACCAACAAGTTTTAATACCATGACCAACTTTACCACAGCAATAGCATGTAATATGAGATGCATTGAATCCATGTGAATGCATATGATAATTTCTCCTAGGTGGATACATGTTTGTCTTAGGTGCATATGGTTTTCCAGACCTAGTTCGAACAAATGGCACATACTAGTTTGGTTTGTTAAAAACCACACTGGAATCATTTAGTTTGTATGCCTTGTTAGGAGATCTGTGTCTATATTGCATTTTGGATCCTATCTTAGAATTCTTAGCGGTCTGATATTGTTTGTTAGCATGCACATGAGTAGTAACAGGCACATCAGATCCTGTCTTGACAAAATACACAGAAGTGTTTGGTTTTTCAAAAACTACATGTGTAGCCCCTATTCCTTCTTTCTACACAAAGTGTCTTTGCTGTCCTAATAATATATTTAGGTTTTCTGTTCCACTAGTGAATTTCTCAAGAGAATGTTTAAGATCTCTAACTTCCTCTTTTAGCTTACTATTTTCCATAACCAACAACTCACTATTAGCAACACTAGAAGCATTTAACTTTTCTAGTTCACTATGAGCAACTTTTTCAGCTTTCAGAGTTTTATATGACCTACAAACTTCAGTATGAGCAGTATCAAGCTTTTCATAAGCATTTTTATGTGCATTAGCATCATATTCAAGTAAATCAATGCGTTTTTTATATGCTTTGTTCCTTTTAAGAACTTCCTTATATCTATCATGCAATTCAGCAAAAGCATCTTGTAATTCATCAAAAGTAAAGTCAGGTGAGTCATCTACCTCAAAATCTTCTTGAGCCATGAGACACAAGTTTGCATCCTCATCTGTCTCAGAATCACTTGAAGAATCCGAGTCATCCCAAGCAACCATGACCTTCGTCCCTTTGGTTTTTGAAGATCATATCTGTTCTTCTTTTGGTAAGGACACTTTGATTTGATGTGACCAGGGCGGTTGCAACCAAAGCATGTCAGGGAGTCCTTTTTAGGCTCATCAATCTTCACACCTTTAGGACTTCTTCCCTTGAGTTGCTTCTTCCTGAAGTATCTTGCAAATCTCTTTGTAAGGAGTGCAACATCTGAATCACTGTCATCATCAGATTCTTGGGATTTTAAGGCCAGGTCCTTCTTCTTTGGTTCCTTGGTTTCAAGCTTGGAACCATGCACTATAAGCTTGCCAATCAGCTCATCATAGCTGAGAGTGTTCAAGTTCTGGGCTTCTTCTATGGCAGTAACCTTGCGCTCCCACTCCTTAGGTAGAGACCTAAGTACCTTTGCAACCTTCTCTCTGTTTGTGATAACCTTCCCAAGAGTTACAAGGCTATTGCACATAATTGTGAAGCGAGTATCCATCTCCTGTATGGTTTTACCAGAAACCATCTGAAACAGTTCATAGTCCCTCATAAGACGATTGAGCCTTGACTCCTTCACTTGGTTTGTGCCTTCATGGGTAACACATAGAAGTCTCCAAATCTCATAGGCAATTTCACAAGATCTGACTCTTTGAAACTCACTCTCACTTATTCCACAAAGAAGGACATTCTTGGCTTGAGCATCAAGCTTAGCCTTTTTTAGCTCCTCTTCTGACCAGAACTGCATGTCCCTCAGTGGTCTGGCATAAGGATGCTGGACTATGTTCCACATCTCTAGATCTTTGCCTTCAAGGAAGATCTTCAGCCTGAACTTCCAGTAATCAAAGTTTGCACCATCGAAGTAGGGTGCTTTGTTGATGCTATTTCCCTCATAAGCCATGATCTTTGCCTCTAGATGTTACTCCTTTGTACTGAGGACGTAGCTCCGTTACCAATTGTTAGCCCAGATAGGCCTTGGGGGGGGGGGGGGGGGGGGGG
>JAKUCV010001526.1:0-18309 GCA_028386065.3 Turnera subulata | reverse complement strand
TTTACCTTGTACAAATGGGTCCTAACTTCTTTTGCTCTTCTTTGCACTTCAACTCTTGATCATATCTTCACTTGAATTCTTGATCACTTTGGTTGAGTACTTGTTTGCTTGATTTCTTTTTGCTTCATCTTGGTTATGATCTTGGTTTGTCATTTATCAAAACCTGTAATGAATGAACCATGAAGACATAGGTTCTAACATCACTAACTTAGGCTTTTGTGGGATCAGCCTCAACCTATTACAGAAACCAAGCTTTTGTAGGCTAAGCTCTAACCTTTACAAGTTTTTCCCAGGCTAAACTCTAACCTTTACAAGAAACAAGCTTTTGCAGGCTCAGCTTAAACCTTTACAAGTTTTTCCCAGACTAAACTCTAACCTTTCCCCAAATCTAATCCTAGATTTGAGATCCCAACAAAACTACACACTAGTCATGTCTAAAACACTACCCTTTGAAACAACTTGTTGAACAAGAATAAACTCAAGTGTAAGCTCAACAAATAACTCAGGTGTAAGCACAATTGCAGACTTCAAAGTACTTTTCAAATTGGCTGGGATGCTTTTCCAAGAAGCATTCCTCTTCCTTATATAGAACTTGAGCAAGTGGGAGTAGGTAAGAAGATCTTCATCCAATGGCTCTAAAATACTCTTCAGCTCTTCATCCACCGGCTATGTGGTACAAATCAGTCTTCAGAGTTGACTCCACAATCCACTAGCTGGTGTTGGGTTCATTTCAGGAAGTCTACTCTCTTTGCAGCTCAATTACTTGAAAACATTCCATTTTTAGCAATCCGGGATCGTAAGTGTGGACCACAATTGATAATTGAGCTTGAAGGTGAGAGATAAGTGTTGCAGGTCTTCATCTATGTCATGGACCACTTTCTCTGCCCGTTGGAGTTGGGGGTTGAGCATTAACGCTGTGAGGACCACCTGGGCCACCAGCAACTTGTAGCAGGACCACTTCAGATGTTGACAGTAAAGTGTGGTTTCTTCCAGAAACCAAGTCTCGTAGTTTTTGTGTGGTTCTTGTAAAAAACCACGTTGCATGTTATTCAACACAAACATATGCAAACATCTAACCAGGTTTGTTAATCATCAAAATCAATAGATAACTATTCATTAAACATGATTAGTCATTAATAATCCATATTAAGCTCATGTTTAGGTCTTCATGAATACGTTCCTGAAGAACGCATGCTTTACTATGATGTAGAAGATCATATATTTACGCTCTTGAAGAGCATATACTCTTGAAAAGTACAGACACTCCCACTTACAGTAATAAAAAAATTATTATGGTTCCCGTCGAATTGACTCTGTTCTATTCCCTGAAGCGAATAAGACAGTATAATTATTTGTGCCTGTGGCCGTGAATGAGATAAGAATGGCAAAGCTGAGGGCAAACATGCATATTATTATTGCATAATGGATCCATAACTGGAGAACATTCACAAATAGGAATCGTTCTCATACGTATATTTAAACAGTTATTTATCTGTTGGATACAACATTGACCCTAAAACTTTGAGCCTCACTGTTGATGTTGACCCTAACACTCTTGTTCCAGGAGAACCACATACCACCCATGTTGTTTTCTCCAGGTATCTCAAACCGATTCGTTGCAGAAAAACGGAGTGGAATGACACCATGATTTTCTTCAGCTTGCCACAAGGTCTTAGTAATCAATACCATATTGGGCTTGTACTGATTCTTTAGATCCCTTAAGGTACGCACAAAATCTTGGGACCTTCTGGCTTTCCCCCTGCAATTCCATAGTAACAGTCATACCTTAGGCCATGTAGGTGGTAACCCTGACACTCTTGGGATACTCCGAGCCATCATGGAAACCTGATAATAACTACTTTGATTTAATATTTAACATGAAGGCTCTAACTGAAATTTCTGCAATCTATCAGATATTAAAAACATAATAAAATTAGTTGAGCCATAAAAACTAGTCTTGAGATTGCCTTGGTCCTCCAGGAAGAAAGTTTTCTCCATAGGAGTCACAAAGAACCTAGATGAATAAAGCTCATCAACAAAAACTAAACGAGGAATTCTTGCGAGCTCACTCGGTAATTCCTTCTGTTGCTCATTTACCATACTATATGCTAACCTATTCCTCCTTCCTAGAGAGGCACCCTCAACAAAGAAGACAGTAGTTGGGGAAGGCATGTTTTATCTTGTTGAGTTTTTCTGTATCTACACATATCTCTACTCCCTTTTTATAGTCTGAGCCTTCTGTCTCCGAAAAGATCTAGAAGATTTTTTGGTGATTAGAAATGTGTATTATTTTTCAAAAAACTCCAAAAATTTTTCAATCTTTGAGAATTTGCTTTTGGAAAAGTTTGTTGCCATATTTAATTATTGCTCAATAATTCTGATCTCTTTCGACATGAGTGGCAGCCTGAAGCTAGCAATTTAAGTAATTGAAACTTACCATATCCAGCCAGAAGCTGGAATGCACTAGCCTGAAGCTAGCAATTTTAAGTGTTTAAATACACAGTTTGCACAGCCCGAAGCTCAGATCAACTAGAAGTTAATTAGTGGATATCTTGTTTGGCATGACCGGTTGGGCCATCCCGGATCAATAATGATGCACGAGATTTATTCTTGGTTATTCATTGAAAAACCAAAAGTTTTTTACAATCAATGAATTTCCATGTGTTAGTTTGCTGCGAAAATTAATTGTTTGGCCTTCCTAAGATGAGGTTGGCCTAGAATCACCAGTAAGTTTGGGAATAATTTAGGGACATGTACGCGGACAAATAAATCCGCTGTGTTGACCATCTAGGTAATTTTTATGATGCATCGACTAGATGGTCTACTGTGTGCTTATTAGACGCAAGTTGGCAATGTGCACACTTATGATTAAGCCACTTGTAGGTACACATCCCTAATTATGTTATAAGACTACATCCTAGATAATACTGGTGTATTTTTTCAATGGATAATGTATATCATTGGAAATAAACCCAAAACGATCTGGATGAATATTTCCAATTGATTGCAATACCATTGCTAATAAAATATTACTGTTTGAGAAAATAATATTTTACATGCAGCAGTACTTGTGTGCATCAAGCCAACAAGTTATCATAATATCTCCTTATTTAATTAGTTCATGGTCACGAACCTAGTATCTCTCATCTTCGGGCCAATGGTTGTACAGTATATAATGCTCCACCACAGCATAGTAAAATTAGTCCTTAAAGAAGACTGGGAATATATGTTGTGTATATTGGGTATGCAGGTTATTAATTTGATGAAAGTGTTTACCCAACATAAGGGGGAGAAAATAAGCGGCTGGATCAAGGGTTTATTGAAATACATATCAAAATCTAGTTTTGATCCTCAAACAAATTAGTGCGAACCTGAAGTTCAAAAGATGATTCATTTGAAGGAAAATTGATATGCAATTTCCAGACACAATTAAATAATGTGACCAAATCTTATATACCAGCTGCATATGCTCCTGTTCAAATTAATGTTCCTGAAGAACAATTAATGTATGCGTAGAATATACTCGGTTCCCAAAGAAAACAGACATTCTCGATAGAGAAAAAGGAGCAAAGAGATAAGATGGCCCCGGTAAGAAAATAAAACCTCTAGTAGAGGTTCATATTAAAAGTCCTCAAGAAGAGGAAAATCCTCCAGAAGAGGTTTCTGAGACAATTGATAAGGTTCCAGAAGAAACACAGATACAAATAAAAATGACGAGATCTCGATTAATTATTCAGTGTCAGGAATAAGATGGAACCGACGTGAAATAACCGTCGACGGAATATTTATTTTATATAGCGCTAAATATTATTAAATGAAATAAGGATCATGAACCTACATCTGTTTATGAATGTAGGCGCAGAATGATTGGCCAAAATATTGAGAGATATAATTAAGGCTATGTTAGACTCGCTTTTGAAGCGAGGAATTTTTCGGACCTGTAGTCTGTACAACAATGGAATAAAACCGGTGATTATAAATGGATGCTTGTGCCAAAAAAGGGGGAAAGAATGGCTTGTCGCACAAAGCACGATTTGTAGCACAAGGTTCTACCCCAATGACCTGGTATTAATTATGAGGAGAAATACTCTCCTGTGGTGGATGCAATTATTTTTGATAAGTCTGGCATTATATGAAAAAAATTGGAAATGCATCTAACGGATGCGGTTACAGCTTATTTTTAAGGATCCATAAGTCATGACAAATGCATGAGAATCCCTGAACGATTCAAGTTGCTTGAAGCTACTAATTCCCGGGGAATATACAAAATTAAACTATTGATCTTTATACTGTTTAAACCAAATTTGAGTATGTGTAGTATGATTATTCCTGCATATATGCTCTATGCATTTGCACTTATTATTATTGATTATGATTTAGATACTATTATTGTGATATAAATATTATTGGAACTCATGAAGAAGCTTCCAAATGGCGTGCTATATTTCAAGAAAGAATTTGAGATGAAAAATCTCATAAAAGAATTAGATTGGTCCTGAAGTATCCTATCTAAGTAAAATTTATATTGCTAGTAACATAAAGCCTGGAGCTTTTGCCATAAGCCTATTGGCAAGATATGACTGTGCTCTTATCTACGGGATATAATAGACATGATATTATATTAACCCCGTAAGCCCGAAGAGGATATAGTTGGTTTTGCTGATTAGGTCCTTTATTTGATCCACATAAAGCACAGACAGACATCAGTTACAACTTTACATGTGAAATTGCTATATCATCGGGACCACAAAAGCAAGAGGGCAAGGAAGATGCTCCAACAACAAATTATGAAGATAATGCTGCCTAGATTGTCCAATTAAAGTAATGATGTATCAAAAGTGATCGGACAAAGCGTACGTCACCAGAAGTTGACAAGGATAATTGGCATGCAACGATATCAATAAATAAAGAGAGGCCAAAATGAGGGGGAGTAGAATACGTACTGAACTCTTTTTTCCTTCACCAAGTTTTTATCCCACTGGGTTTTTCTTGGTAAGGTTTTTAACGAGGCAGTTATTCCAAAAAGCGTATTCTACCCAATGTGCAACAGCATTCAAGGGGGAGTGTTATAAAACGTGTGAATTACTGTTGTACCTAATTGTTCTATATATACCCAGAACTGAATAGAATGAACGAGAAGCTTCCTGCACTTCTTCTTCTCCTTCCTCTCCTTCTCCTTCTTCCTTCTCCTTCAACATCAGATTTTACATAGTTGTATTATTTTTCATAGCAGCTCCAGCTACTAAAATTTTGATTTGGCTTAATAGGTCTACTTCCCCTTTAATTTGGCAACGATTTTGATTTTGGCCCAACAACTTTTAAACTTTCGATTTCACCCACCCAATCTGGCTTTCTTTGAGACTCTAGCCCAACAACACATATTAACGGCTTAATAGGTCATTTCTCCCTTTAATTTGACAACTATTTGGATTTTGGTGCCCAGTTATTAAAGTTTTGATTTTGCCCCTCCACTTTGATTTTGATTGGTATTTTTAACCCGGCCCTACATGGACAAACTCCATTATTACAGATCCGCTCATTAAAGAGATAACCAGGTAAGGTTTTTTTTATGAGCATATTGCTATATGAGCTTCAGATTCGTCATTGTTTGACGAAATACAGTTTCAGTGAGAGCTTGTATTTTGTTGTTCTTATTTCAAGATGCACTTAGTATTTTCTGCAAAATAAAGTACATTTAGTTCATTTATTCTCTGAACATATTATTATACTTTGATCTCATAAGATTTGAGGACTAGTTGGAGATAGGCATGTATGATCACATTACATGTAATTTCCATGATACACATCCATACTTGATCTATGTCATTGAATATGTTAGTATGGTGACCATTGATGGGTCCAGTTACGAATAAGTGTAATGAAAGCCGCTTTGATCTCATGCTAATGTAGTAGATAGACCAGATTATTTAAGGAGATGTTTCAAGAAAGACAGTCATTTTTGTGCATACTCTGGAATATAATTGTCTCAAGAATAATATAGCCCAAGTGGGAGATTGTTGAAATTATTTAATATTTATGGGTTTATATTATTAATTACAATTATATTAAAAACTGTTTAATTTTATGGGCCATTGAGTGATCTATTTTGAGCCCTAGAGACATCTATGTTAGTATAGGCATTTATGTATAGAAACCCAATACTAGTAATTAGGGTTTTATGGGCACCCTAATTAATCTAGTATATAAAGAATATAATATAGGATTGTGGTCCCCAAGATTATTCCTGCGTCAGTTTTCTCTGCCCCATCACAGAAAAACACACCAGACGTTGGAACCAAATCTTGGAAGCTCCCAATCCTCTTCAGTCAATACCCATGTTTATTCATCATGGATTCAGGTACTCCTTGCTCCTATACTTGATTATTGTTCTTGATTGTCTAATAATTTATCAAGAAATATTGGAGGCTTAAAGTAATTATTCTAACAAGTGGTAGCAGAGCCTCCTTGATTAAATTATTAGATATTATGAAAAAAAAATTCGGTTCAATTCTTAGGAAGCAATTCAATTTTTATCGCATGATATGGATTTTATTTGCTAGCAGTATCATGCATGTAAAATTATTGATTAAATTGATTCTTAAAGTAATTATTCTAACATAATAAACTAAGCTAATTAGTTTAGGTTTAAGAGTATTTATATCATTGAGTTTTAAGAGTCCAAATCTAGTTCGGAGTCATGTGTTGGCCCAAAGTGGCTAAGATTGAAACAACCGCTAACAACAATACAAAACATAAATAAATACAAAAAGACCAAAATACCCTTTAGTCCAGGGATGCCAAACTCTATGTGAAATAATGTCTCAAAATCCCAAATAATAGTCTCCAACAAGAAATAAATATCGGGATGTAAAATGTCCAAAGTATAAACAGGCTCAACCAGCCAAAACAACCACCGGTAAATCAACCGGAATAACGATGACCCAAATCCAAAGTAAATCAAATCCACATCCCGAAAATAATTATGCAGCGGAAATAAAGAAATAGTCGATGACAAGTGTAATCATATGCAGTGTAAACTATGGATCCGCCAGGAAGAGAACACGGCTACCTGCTGAGAGGAAGAAGTCCGAAACTTGATGTGGAAGAAAACTATCAGCAAGCAACTATGGTTCTGTAAAACCACGGTGGCGATTTATATGAGTCGCCTACTGAATGTACAATATAAGACAAATATACAAGCACACGAAGACAGGCTCGTAGGGTGAGTAAGTCTACGAGCACAAGTATACGCACACGATCAACACGTGTCAAATACCACACACATAAGACTTAGGTGAATTATGTATTTATATTCTTTATTGTTTTTATTATTATTAAGGGCCCTCTACTGTGTGCGTCGGGCGCGGTAGCGACTGATCAGTCCAGGGCTCAACCCAAAATATAAACACATCAGAAGGGGTAAGATCCGAAACAAAATGAACCACTGAAACACCTCAGGTGGCCGACGGATCTGTGAGGGGTGCACTCAATATATACCAATATTAGGTGTAAATTAACCAAGAGGTACACCCACCTTCCCCATGGCGGCGCCTCTCTGAGGAATGCCCTCAGTACATACCAATATTAGGTACTAAACTAACCAAGGGGTACCCCCACCTTCCCCATGGCGGCGCCTCTCTGAGGGATGCTCTCAGTACATACCAATATCAGGTACTAAACTAACCAAGGGGCACGCCCATCTAATCCCCAAGGCACCGTCTCTAAATTTCTGTTTTTATCCAACTCAAAACCCACCCACTCTTCCACTCGGTGCTACCGGTCAACAGCCCACAGTAGATTATAAATTATTCAGGTACGTTATGTTACCAATTATGAAATTGTATAAGTGTCAGCTCAAGTCGTATCTAAGTTGTGTACCATTGTAGAGGTTCTCTAACACAGAGCCTAAAGCTCACAATAAACAGAATATAGCAAGACAGCATATATCACAAGCATGGCAATAACAGCTCATAGGAGAATCACGTGGCAAAGCAGCATATATTTATTATCATGGCAATTCAGCACATAAACAACTAGGTACACAACACAGTCAACAGTATGAAGCATACTCAGCAAGCAGTACTACCTAACCATGCCAACAAGTATTCTCATACAGGTATATAAGTCTTATAGAGTCACCTCAGTTATGATGGCGCTCTGTCTGTCCACCACTAGTTCCTGCTGCTCCCAAGTTATGTCTTGTGCCTAAACACATAGACATTACTATCACACAAAAGAACTAAACAAAAGCATGCATGCACGTACAATGCAACCGTGAGTTAAAGTCCAGCCCGACCAGTCTACTCTCACTCACCAAAACTATATTTCCAAGTCACGGGTCTATGGTTCCCAGGCTTAAAGCCCAACTATGTCCAAAATCCTTAACCAGCTCAAAGTCCACATGGTCTCTAGGCCTAAAGCTCACATCCCCAGAACTACTATAAAATCCAGATATGTCCTTGGGGCTTGAGCCCATCTCTTATTTAAGTCCAATTAATCAAATTAAGTCATCACATCTCATTACTGGGCCTGGGCTCGATTTAGACTAACTTCCATTTAAGGGTTTTACCCGAGCCCGAGTTACCGCCCTAGAGGTTCTACCCGCGTCGGACAAACCGGTCACATGCTACACACTCCCCACTCTCGGTTCTACTATACAAGATTTAGTACATAACCCAATCCGAATAAATACTACATACCGTGTACAGAATTTTAAAAAATACACCACGTCCTCGGAAGTAAATACCGTGAAATGCTGGAGAAGAAAACTGCTCCACCGGAACTGTACTCACTCGCCGGAACAGAAACTCGAATGCCGGAAAAACCTCAACTCGCCGGAATCTGGTCACAGCCTTGCCGGAACAACAACAGAACCAAGCAACACCGGCAATCTGCCGAACCCAGAATAACCAGCAAAGACCCAAACCAATCAACACCATAATACCAGGATTCAAAAGAAACTCGAACACAAAGGAGAAACAATTGCAGATTGAAATCTTACCGGAAAAGAGGAGGCTCTAACAGATCCACAAGCAAGGCCCCGAACACCTCAAAAAGAGCACAACTCGAGCCACTGAATTATGCCTGAAACTCACCACTGCGCACTAGTTCAGAATCCACTCCGGCGAACACTAACCCGACAACTGCAACCTCAACACAACTGCCCGCACAAAACACCACCACCGTTCGACCATAACACAAACCCGACAACACCAACACAGCACCCGAGCACCACCACGAACAAAACCCCCACGAACCCGCCACCAAAACACAGTAAACAACACCCAACAATTTGATTAAAGACAAACCCGATTGATGCAAATCGGCTAACAGACAACCAAAAACCAAAACGAGAGAGGAAGAGGAGAATGAAGACGGATGCTTACCAGTGAAGGCGGCAGCGACTAGTTCTTCGTCCTCGCAATTTCCGCCCAAACCTCGTGCCTCAAAACCACCCTCTCCATACGGTGCAGTGGCGGCGGCACAAAGATGGTTGATGGCGGCGTCGGGAGGAAGATGAAGCTAAGGGTGGTGGCGGCTGCTTGAGAACACACGAGAGAGAGAAAGAGAGAAAGGGGGTTAGAGTGAGGCGCAGGGTGTGGAGAAGAGAAGGAAGAAAGAAAAGAGAAGAAAGAAAAGAGGGGTTTTAGGGCTTGACCGGCCGGTCCAAAAATGGCGTCGTTTTGGACTAATGCACGGTCAACCCACCCTGGTCAACGTCCCCAAAGCTAGGTTTATTATTTTTTTTTTCCCACTGCTGCATCAAAATGACGTAGTTTTGACAAATCTCCACCAAAACTTAAGTTCCAACTCCAACATCTGATTTAATTCCAACGAAGGCTCGATAAAGAAGGAACCCGACATAAAACTTAATAATTTGAGATAATTAAATACCATTAGGTCCAAAACTCTGAAAAATTCTCGAGGATAAAATTGGAAATAAAATTCCAGAAATTCCATAAAATAAATTATGAAAACTCGGGGCGTTACATGGGGGGGGGGGGAGAGAGAGAGGAATGAATTAGCCTTCCTGGTTAAAATCTACTTTGACGTCACTAACACCAAAACGTGCTGGTGTCAGGATTTTGTACTTATGAACCCTAACTGCCTAACTATTTAGAATTTAAGGAGAAAGAGTTAGAGATAATTTGACACACAATTTATAGTGGTTCGCCACACAGGACTACCTCCACTGCTCAAGGATCCCCCCTTGAGATTTCCAACTCTCTCTATTATGGCTTTTACGGGTTCAACCAAAAACGTTAGCACAAGTTTTTATCTAGACTCAACTCAAACCTAATCACTCACCACAAAGCTTACCCAAGCTTTGATTTTACATAATCACTGTAAAACAGAAACTATCACTAAGTACAATTGCTTTGCTTTCCAAAGGTTGCCTAACAAGGTATACACACTCATAAGATTTTTTCTCTCACTTTTAGCTTCTCTTGAGAACTGCTGTAGAAGACTAGCTTTTCTACTTAGACTCAGGATTTCAGTATGCAGCTCTGGAGCTCTTCATGGTATCATCAGCCTTTTATAGAGACACAATGGGATCGGTCTTTCCAAGAAATTCAAACCGTTGTGTGTCACTCTCTGCAGACAGCTGTTTCGTTTTGACTGAGACCAGAGTGGCAACGTTCAAATTTCCCTGTGGTCGCTTTCACGCTTTGTTCTGAATCATGCCATTCTTCTGATAGCTCTGCCCATGTTTAGCCAAGTCCTAGGTTAGACCCAAAAGATTGATTCCATCTGACTTAGGAATGGGAAACCATACAAGATTTCTTTGGCAAGTAAGATGGAGCACATAACAAGCATTTGAAGCAAAGTATCCGATTTGGTAAGGATGTGAAGTTGAAAGTTTGGTTCGACTCAAGGAAGATGTTACTGTTCGAAGCAATGATTGAATTAGTCACTGCAACAGTAATGGCGCTGAAAGGCACTTATGATTGATGGAATTGGGTAGAGTCATATTTGTTCCTTTAAGCTTAGTTTAAGGGAGACATTGTTGGCATATTAAACTAAGCTAATTAGTTTGGGTTTAAGAGTCTTTATATTATTGAGTTTTAAGAGTCCAAGTCCAGTTCAGTTTAGGAGTCATATCTTGTCCGTTAAGTCAGTCCCTACATATAAATAAGTGTGTCAGGGTTTTCTTATCAAGTGTAGCAAAGTAGTAGCTGTGAGAAAACACCAAGGGTGTGTGGCTACCGTGAGTTGATTGTGTGCGAGATTTCAAATTAAAGAATAAATAAAGTGGTTTGTTGTGAGTGATTTTCTATATTTTACATTATTATTATTATTATTATTATTATTATTATTATTATTATTATTATGTTGAAATAAAAAATTATATTTATTAATAATCTATCGCCTCACTTAAAAAATTATGTCTGTTTCGCCATTGTTCCGGTATGAATCGATTAGCCCGGCTGTAATTGTTATTCTTTTAAGTGGATTAGCATTTTATCAGTAAAATTTGATTGTTTTACTAGAAGAGGTACTTTTAGTGAAGGAGTCTTAGATGGGAGTGGCATCATGGGAACCTCACTGTTCATACTTTAAAATTTTTGCCTTTAGATTAATTGGTTGGATTAAGATAACGTGATACATCCAATCCTCCACGAGAGTACACTGCATACTTAATATCATAGGGAACAAATAATCTATGTATACTACGATGCTGCATAATGTAAACTAAAATGAAGCTCATTTTCATACGATAAAGTTATCCACACATTAACCTCTCAGGAAAATGGCTGCTATTTTTTTTTTTTTTTGATGAAAGAAAAAGGGTGCTAGTTGCTTGCAGCAGCTCCTTCGGTGAATTGTAGAATCCATTAAATTCCCCAAGTAAGGAGGAATGTAATGAGAATGTGAGTGATATCACATAATGGAGGTGGTGTTATGTCATAGATTCTGAGACGGATTTCCATCAAAGATTCCCAAAGGATTGCTTATTGATTTTTTTCTCTTATTTAAAACATATTGGTCCTAGCTAGCTACTCTATTTCTAATTGTTTCTTTGCTAATGCTTCTCCTTTTGTAATGTGGCTTCCATGGTTTTCCATTAAATTTCCTGTTTGGATCCTAGTTGCTGTTTAAACAAAGGAACTTTTAAAAGATAAGGAAACGTGCGACCACTTTTTATTGAGGGCAGCACTTCTCTAGAGAATAAATTTCGGCTGCTGATGATCAACTTGGATCGAATACGTCCTATCTTTCTAGGGAACAAATTTGGTCAGACCCCAAAGTGATGGGATGGGAGCAACTAAAATATCAAATCACATTATCTTTCTTCTTTTTTTGTTTTTAACTTTTTACACATATTCTATTTTCTTTTTCCTTTTTTTGTCAATTTTGATGTTTTTGTTAGATATTCAAGAGTTAATATATACTTGTTCAATTTTTTTTTTTAAAAAAGGATACAAGTGAATGATTTATAAAGAAGATCGGATCCATATACCGAAAAATCTTATTGATTACTACATGCTATTTTTATTCTACGAGTATAGATCTTGGACCACATTGTTTCCTGTTGTTGGCTGGTTTCCAGAAGAATGCACTCCCGAGTTTGCCCTGGTTTTATGATGCGAATACAAAATTGGTATTTTTACTAAACAGTTATGGAGGAGTTGACAATGAATTCCAATTTGACTTAGCCAACCGAGTCCACAGTCGTCGATATCGATATTTTGCAAATACGCCTTTGTTGAGAGTATAATTACTTTTTTTTAGAATGAGTACATGTTATAAAATTAAGATGAAATTCACTCTTGAAAGAGTATAATTACTTTTTTTTAGAATGACTACATGTTATAAAATTAAGATGAAATTCACTCTTGAAAGAGTATAATTACTTTTTTTTAGAATGAGTACATGTTATAAAATTAAGATGAAATTCACTCTTGAAGGTACTAATACGAAACTTGAAGATAATAATAGAATCTTGATGGTATATTATTAGTGGAGAATAATTAAACTAAGATAGAGAGAACTTAAGAAGAGAATGTATAGGAATGAGAAGAGAGGCGAAGTTTATATGAAGGAATGAAATGGTATATATAGTTAAAAATGGAAAGATAAAAACAAATAGGTTTGATTAATTTAAAGTAATACAATCAAATAAAAGTTATATAAAGTAAGATGATTGGTTGAAGACATGAATCCAAGTAGAAGTTAGGTGTATGGGTAAATTCGAGCATAGCAAAAGTAAATTTTACCGGACGGTAACAATGACATTCACATAATTTATTTATAACATTAAAAAAATATTTTTAAAACTTCGTTCAATATGTAAGAGTGGGGCAAGGTCGTTTCAAAGGTTTATTCAGAGTTTGTGCCTTGTAGAAATTGTGATGTGCGATAGACTATTCACATGGAGTAATTCATATGCAGCCCCCCGAATAGATAGGATGTTTGTGAAGGGGAATGGAGTTTAGTGTTCCCACAACTATACCTCAAGTCTGAAAGCAACTAAAATCTGATCATTGCCCTTTGATTTTGACTTAGCCTGATCAAAATCTGATCGCAATAAATGTGTTGTTCAAGGATCCTCTCTATCTCAGCTTTTGATCTATCTAAAGCCTCGACGATTTGGAAGAATATTTTGATGTCTACTTGTACGATAGACCGATCAACTATTTACATTGGAAATGAAGGAAAGGAAAAATTTTGGCTAGATAATTGGGCTAGATGTGGTTTGCTGAAGGATATATACCCTCGCCTCGTCTAATTATCACAATGTAAGCAGTCATCAGTGACGAAGTGCCTTGCTAGAGTGGTTGACCAACGGTTATGGTTGTACAAATGAAGGAGGCCTATTCGTGATTGGGAGTTGGAAAATATCACCCATGTATGTGTAGATATCTCAATCAAATGCCTATCTACACATGTTGAGGACAAACGGATTTGGGCGGATGGCACTAAAGGCTGTTACATTGTGAAAGCAGGGAGAACATTTATCTATAGGAGCCTGTGCACCTAGCGACACAAACTTCTTCCTTGGCTGGGTCTCACATATCTAAGGTTGAAATATTGGCTCTGGCTTGTCCTTCACAATGCTATGCCTACTTAAAGCTGTTCTTCGCGCAAGAAGTATTGTATCACTTGCTAATTCTATTTGTACAATGTGACACCAACGTCTCCAATCCAGGGTTCATCTTCTCATTCATTGGCTTTTCACATAGTGCACCTAGAGCAGCGTTTATAGATGGTGGGATGAGTTGGACCCTGCTAGCTCACTTGCAGATTTCCTTATAAAGTGGGCATTCTTATCACCTTTTATAGATAATATATCAACAAGCATGTTGATTGTGCCATATTAGTAGAATTCATTGTCGCCATACTACATCGCAGATCAAGGCTCTTCATGCTGATTTTCCTTTTGCAGTTTCCTATATCCTATCGAATGTACGTGAGAGGCAGTTCAGAATTGGAAGGGAGTCAGAAAGAAATTCAGTAATAACATGGAAAAATTGAGAGAGTAAATAAAAATTGTAGTATTCCTTTCAATTTGCCATTGATTTGTACATAAGTTGGACTCAATATATATAGAGCCAAAAAGCACTGTTATTTACTTTGTGGGCAAGTTTCGGTGGCCCCACTTTTCCTTGATTTAAGGAGCTGTCTTGGCTTCTTGAGCAAGTCGTGCTTGGGAAGCTGGACACCACGAGGTTCCCGCCTTGAGCTGCCGTGGAGCTTCCTTGGGGGAGCCATAGGGAGGGTACCTCCGAGCTAGTATGGGATGCCCATATTGGGCTTCCACTTTGGACATATGTGAGTGTATGCTGTAAATGAAGATGGACTGGTCATTGTTCGGCCTCCTTCAATTGGACAATCAGGCTTTGTAGATCATGGGCTCAAGCTTATTGGGCTTAGGAGTATTTCTGGCCATATCACTTAGCCCCTTAAACGGTTGAACTTGGTACAAGTTTGAGCATTTAAGTATCTATGGCCCTTTGGATGTCACCGTATTCATGGAATAGGCTTTAAGGAAGACTGCCTCGTTCAAAACCTTATCAGGAAAAACCCGATGGGATAAAAACCCGATGAAGGAATAAAATAGTGCAGTGTAAAGAAGGTTTAAAGGGTGCTGTATGGTATATGCTTTCTTAAAAAATTGTCAAATATTGATGTGGGAAGCATATTGGTGAGCTTTGGAGTGCCTTCTCTGACAGGGGGGCCTAACTCGGATGCTGTAATCCGATCCGAGATATATGTACCCTTTTCAACTGCCTGGGCAGACACTAATTTTGTTCCCTATAAGAGGTATGTATTCTCCCATCATTTTCTCTTGTGTCAATGTGTTGTCTCCTTACATTCTGTAGATGCCTTACTAAGAGATGGGTATTTTTGCTTGTGAAGGGCCCATTTGAGAGAGGAGCGGCCTTTTGGGTGCCAGGGGGCTATCTGACGTCCCTGATTAGGTGATTCTAAGATAGGCATCTGCAAAAACATTGGCCCCTCTGAATGGTATTTGGGAAGACATTTCGTCATCTTCGGTGGGATTCGAACTTCCTGGTTAAAACCTTTCGGAAGCTTTCCCATTATAAGCCCCCAGTACTTAGGGTGACCGTTTGGGATTCCCGAGCTTTCTAACATTGGATATGGCCATGGGTTTCGAGCGGAGACATGGCATAAATCATTCTTCATGATCCTTAAGGAATCAAATGCCTTGTATGAGTTTTTGGTGAGGATTTTTCTTGAAGAGCAGCCATCTCCCACTAAGCATCCTGCGAGTGGTGGTTGCTTAATATTTGTTTGCATACTGAGTGTGTGATTATAGGGAACTTTTCTTGACCCTTGTCTGGAACCTTCGTAGGGTTTTGGTTTTTGAATCATTTTATGGGTGGCCTTCATTGCCACCTCATATCGAACGTTTTGGGACCTCCGAAGGGTCCTTGTTTTGAACCACTCAATAAGTCATCTTTATTGGGCACCCTTTGGGCTTCATTTTGGGACCTTCCGTGGCTCCTTGCTTTGAGCCACTCGATGGGTTATCTTTGTCAGGCACCTGCTGGCCTTCATTTTTGGAAACCTTCGTGGCTCCTTGCTTTGAACTACTCGATGGGTTATCTTTGTCAGGCACCTGCTGGCCTTCATTTTGGGACCTCCACAAGGTCTTTGTCCCACAATAGGATCTTTATTGGGAACCACTTGACGAGTTATCTACGTTGGGCACCTACTGGCCTATTTTTTGGAACCTCTACGGCTCCTTACTTTGAACCACTCGATGGGTTATCTTTGTCAGGCACCTGCTGTCCTTCATTTTTGAACCTCCATGAGGTCTTTGTCCCTCAATAGGATCTTTATTGGGAACCACTCTACGGGTTATCTACGTTGGGCACCTACTGGTCTATTTTTTGGAACCTCTACGGCTCCTTACTTTGAACCACTCGATGGGTTATCTTTGTCAGGCACCTGCTGGCCTTCGTTTTGGGGCCTCCATAAGGTGTTTGCTTCGAACCACTCGATGGGTTATCTTTTTCAGGCACCTGTTGGCCTTCGTTTTGGGACTTCCATAAGGTCTTTGCTTCGAACCACTCGATGGGTTATCTTTGTCAGGCACCTGCTGGCCTTCGTTTTGGGACCTCCATGAGGTCTTTGCTTCGAACCACTAGAAGGGTTATCTTTGTCAGGCACCTGCTGGCCTTCGTTTTGGGACCTCCATAAGGTCTTTGCTTTGGACCTCTCGATGGGTTATCTTAGTTAGGTGCCTCTTGGTCTTCATTTTAGGAACCTCCATGGGTCCATACTATCAACCACTTGATGGATTATTTTTGTTAGGCATCTCATGGATGGGTTTCCCATGGTTTCGCATGCTTCCACTTGATTATTTTCTCTTTGTCTTTTGCGGCGTTGGACTGATCTGACTTGTTTGTTTTTGTACAGATCTCACGCTTGAATACGACCAGGAGGCCACGGTATCGAGCGAGATTGCTAAGAGTGGTCATGCTCAGGGTTCTAGCAGGAGTCGGAGCGCTATCTTGGCGGACCTTCGGGACTGTGTTTTCAAGAGGAAGGTGTCCCCGGAGCCTAAGGGTATGTCCTCTAAGTTTCCCCATTCAGCTCCCCAGGAGTTCCTGCATTCTGGGAAAGCCAGTAGGAGGGCGGCAGACCCGGTTCCTCGTTGTTCCGCAAGGAGGAGTGATAAGGAGAGGGACTCCCGTCCTCTTACCAAAGGAGCGGCCATGGTTGACCATCCCATATCATTTTCTATGACATTTTATGTGACCCATTCGACTCCCGAAGTGGGTACCATGCAATGAACAACGTGGCGAACAGGTACCTGGATGGATCATCCTCTGCACAGAGGTTTAGTGAGGAAGACCTGAGGAAGGCCAGGGTGACGTAGGCCTCTGAGTCTTGGAAGGTACCTTGCCCACCCGTAGTGGGTGTCTTACCGAGTTTTGTAATTTCCAGTCGTTCCTTAAGTTCCAAGTATGGTGTCATTGCGTCGCCATCTTTATTCGTGAAAATAAAGAATCGGAGCGGAAAGTTTGTGCGAGCACGAGTGAATATGCATGTGGAGAAGCCTATCCAGAAATCATTGACCATTCGGACGGGGAAGAGGGAGAAAGTGGAAGTTACATATCGTTATGAGGGGCTTCTCAACTTTTGCTACATTTGCAGCAAAATGGACAATCAATTAAAGAATTGTGACAAACCTAGTGATGACTCGGACAAGGAGGAGTAGATAAATTATGGAGAGTGGCTTCAGGCTTCCCCATGTAAATCTTTTCGTTTGAAAGCAGAAGCTAGGGAAGGCGAACATACAAAGGTAGTAGGATGAGGGGTGAGGCGTTGTTTACCATTGGGGAGGGATAAGGAGGAAAACTCGAGTGATTGGCTCAAGGACAAACTTCCATAGGACTTGGCAAAGCTATTAACATTAGGAGTGGGAATTGGTTCGTCCAACTTGCCATGTGAGGATCCTGTAAGTTTCCTAAGAGCTATATGACACTCATACAAAGGCTCATCAAGCAGCGGAAAGATAGGAAACTACCCTAGAACCACATGTGAGGCTACAAAACCGAATAACAAATTTTACTTACTTGGAGATTAGGATCTTTCACCTAATTATGAGTATAGAACCAGCAAGAGCAGGATGTAAACGTCCCCTCCTCTACGGTATCCACACGAACCTTGATCGTCCCGGAAACGTCACACGAATCCAAGAACGGGCACTTCCACTTGATGTGCTAGCAACAAGAATGGAAGCTTGTGTATATGGGTGTGTTTGTACTTCCTTTCTTTCACACAAAGAAGAGAAGCTTCAGAGAGTGTTTTGGGTGTTTTCAAAAACGTGGT
>JAKUCV010001525.1:552593-583867 GCA_028386065.3 Turnera subulata | reverse complement strand
TTTTTTTTTTTTTTTTTTTAAACAGTCCCAAAACGACGTAGTTTCGGGTAAACTACTTCAAAACTTAATTCTCAACCCCGAAACCCGATTAAACTCCAACGAAAGCCGAACCCGTCATACCATCAACTTAATTCCCTTATAACCAAGGTAAAAAAATTTATTTCCTTGTCCAAAAATCCGGAAATTCCTCAAGGGCAAAATTGGAATAAATTTTCAAAAATTCCGAATCAATCAAATTATGAAAATTCGGGGCGTTACAGTCTCGGATTATATTCCGTTATCATCATCATTTACCATTTAATTCCGAGTCGAAAATAATATATACTATCCGGGTATTATTCCAGTATTATATTTTGATATTCCTTTCCAAGGTATTTTTCATGAAAATGATTATTTATCATATCATATAAAAATATAATTAAAATAATTTTCTGAAAATGATAACGTACATATATTTATCTTTTCCCAAAAGCAATTATCATAACATATATCAAAGGTATTTACCATATAATAATTTTCCAGAAAATATATATTTTCCAAAATTTCATAATACGTATATCCCGTTTCTAAAAAATAAATTATTATAAGGTAGTAATTTTTATAAGTCATACTATAATTTTCTTAAAAAAAAATAATCATACGATAAGTATTTATATTCTCCAAGATATAATCTATTCCAAAAAAATAATAGCATGTATATATTTTCCAAAATATCTCCATAGTGTATATATCTTTTTTTAAAATACTTATCATACTATAACTACCTTGATTTTTTCCAAAATAATAGTATGTCAAGTAATATATTTTTTTTCAGAAAGTAATATGTAAAATCTGTATTTCCAGCAAAATATAAATTATATTTGTATATATTGTTATTTCTTTCTTTTTTTTAGACTGGGCCAGCCCCATAAAAATTCTGGGCCAACCTAGAACCAAGCCCAAAGGTTAGCACACACACACCCAAGCCCAACATCGCACCCAGCCCAGGCAGCATCCGGGTCAACCCGACCCGTATCGACAACCCATCCGGGTCGTCTTCACCATCCGGGTTTGCTCACCTTGCAGCGGCGGAACGACGCGGCACGGCCAGTCCAATCGAGCGGGGCGACGACGAAGAGGAGACGAGGCGGTGCGAGGTGAAGGCGTCGTCGCAGCAGATGGGGAGGCGGTGGTGGTTCGTGCAGGAAGTCGGGTTGTCGGCTGCAGAACTCGGAGCAGCATCGTCGCGAGGAGGAAGGAGGACGACGACGGCTTCAGGTTGCAGCGAGGAGAAGTGAGGGAGGAGGAAGATGGTGGCGCGGCTGGGTATTGGTCGGCAGTGGTGGTCCAGCCGGTGGTGTTAAGGTGGTAGTTAGCGGCAGGAAGAAGAAAAGCGATGAAGGTAGAGAAGGGGTTGGTGAAAACGGTGACGTGTGGTGGTTGGGTGTGTGTTTTTCCTTCTTTTTTTTCTTTCCTTTTCTTACTGGTTTTGGATACACTGGTATTTTTTCAGGGGAAGAAAATGGACTGAGTTGGATTACAAGAGATGAAGATGAAGGTGATGGTGGTGTGCAAAGAAGCAGATGAAGGCAAAGTTTAAATAGGCGTGCATAACACTGGTGAGACACGGGTGACACAGGAAAGAAAAGCAATTCACAAGCAAAACATGAGAAGGCGGCTGAATAATTAAGCTGCCTCAATTATGTGGTACTGTACAACATGTGAGGTGTGACCCGCCTGGACCAGAAAATATCTAATATACCCCCTTACCTTTATTTCTGGTCCGATAACCCGAGGATAAACCCGACTTTTTTTTGAAGATTCCTGGACCCGAAAAATTCCAACTTTGGTCCGTAAAATCTGCAGAAAAATCTCAAACGTGGGACAAGGCTCGGTTTCGGAATCCGATGCACGAATTACCATAAATTAATTATCCAAGATTAATTTTAATGGTAAATCACTGTATAAAAATTATTTATGGTACTGGTAAAAATGCAAAATTACATGAGTTGTTACAGCAAACCTTGTGTTTAATATTTTAACTTAATCCTTGTAAAATATAATCATGGTTTAACAATTATTCTTTTATAAAATTCAAAATAAACTTCCAACGATTGATTTATTAAATATCATAGAAATAAAAGATGAAATTTCTTTTTAAATTATAATCAGTAAATTATTGTAACCAAAATATCATAGCAAAATAATGGTAATATTACCACTAATGTTGATTAGGAGAGTGAAATTATTAATGGTAAAAATAATAATAACAATAATAATTTTTAGAGTAGTCAAAGTAATAATGAAAATAATGAAAAAATGACTCAGATTGGTAAAATCCTTAATTAACCGCGATAAAATTTTATTAACCACCGTAAAAGTCAAAACAACTTGGTAAAAGTTACGAAAATTTTACCCGGGTCATTACAACAACTCTTTTAGTGTAGAGTCGAATGATATATGTTATATAAACTTTTCATATACTCCTTAAATTGAATTTACGGTGTTGTCATCGTTGGTATGTGATTAAATTAGATTTTTAAAAAATTTTCACCTACATAATTAAAACAAGTGTTTGGCTAGGCTCTAGGCATATCCTTATTTGACATCACATAACCATAGTCTGAAGGAAATTTGAGTGGTGAATAAGTCCTTGTACTCCTTATCTTTAAACCGAAGCCATCTTAAACCTAACAACATAGAAATCCTGATATCTGAAGCGAACCCTCAATATAATATCTTCAGATTTCAAATCCACATCAAAGGTAGTTCTTTGTCAATGGGAAGAACCCTGCAATTTGTTTTTTTTATATCAGTCTTTTCTTTTCCTGTCCGAGGATCTTTAGTAGTCAGAGCATACATTACCGTAGTCCCAGACTTTTCCCATGTCAAAAAGTTTCACCATATCGTCAGTCAAATAGGGAAGTAATAAGATATCTACTTAAGGCTCTGACCGTTTTCAAACCTCTCAAACATGAACAGTACTCACCTCCTATTTTCTGGTTAATTACACGATCTATATTATGCTACCTTCAATACACTACTCCTCCCAGGCTTTAAGTGTGATGTAGATGTGCGTGTTGAGCTGAGTCAACCGGTTTTATGACCAAGCTTGCAGGTAAGAGTAAGTCTTCTTATCTACTTCAAGTTCTTCCACACTGAAACTTTGCTTCAAGTGCTGGTTTCCTTTACAGTGGTCGGCGTCTCTGGTGTCGGCCTCTCTATAGTTGATTGGGGTTGTTTCCATATTATTCCCTTTTATTGAGTTAGTTTGTTTCAAGTGGCATATTTGATTATCTTAAGTGAGTGATTAGTTGAGAAGCTCAATTGTGTTTTTGGTTGGTGTGGTAAATTTGATGTCGCGTGTTGGTGGTACCGGAGCCGGAGGCAAAGCCGGCAGCAACTCTGGTGGTAATGGCGTTGGGGAGGAAGACGAAGATGGTGACGATGATGGTGACGATGACGACAGCGATGATGAGCACCACAAGTTTTTGGATGCGTTAGAGAAGCAACTCCCACAAATTGTTTTGGGCGTTTTCTTTTCGGTACTTGCTTTAGGTGAAGGATCCTTTAAAATTATACGTAAACTTCATTTTTTGTGGGATCGTTTTTATTTTGAAAGGATATACAAAAAATTTAAACATAAAAGGTTAACTTACAACTCTATGAACCACTATATATATATAAAAGGGTAAATCGCATATTTGGGACCTGTACTATTGAAAAAGTATCCTTTAGGGGTCTGTACTTTTATTTGTCCCTTTTAAGGGTCCAAACTATTGTTTAGATCCCGTTCAGGGGTCTGGGGCAGCCCGACGGCTGACGTGGACTGCCCGGCCCGTACGTGAGATGCACGCCCCAAGTTTTTGGGCAGATTGCTGCGACTGACGCGCGTGACCCTCACGCCATGTCCACAGTGGCATGTGGGTCCCACAGACGGGTTTTTTTCCAAAAAAAGAAATTCCAATTGATTAAACCATTTTTTGTTTTTAAAACCCAAAATTAAAAAGAAAAAAACAAAATAACCAACCCCTCCCCCGATCAAAACGAACAGCAGCCCTACCCAAAATAACCCTCACCCCCGAAGATCTCCTCGTCCTCCCCACTGGCCCCCGCCAGCACTCCACCGAGGAGCTCGACTGGACCCGCCTCGACAGTTGCTTCAAAGTACGCCCCGCCCCCTCCCAGGCTGACGAGATAGACGACTGGTCGAAGACGAAGAAGTCGCCCACCGGGAACGGTTTCGAGTCGTCGAGGAGGGAGAGAGGGCCCGGTGGTTCCTTCTTCGATTCGCAGTCCAGGGCAGACGAATCCGACAGATGGGTGGCCAATAAGCCGTCTGATCCGCCGCATAGCCAAGGAGGTGCCGGGGACGGGTGCAACTGCCCAGGCGGCGGCCTAAATCTCCATAGTTAGATCCGCCTTAATTTGTCACTGTAACGCGTTGGTGTCAGTAACGAAGAGGATGGCTTGGCTGCGCGAGGGAGGAGGAAGGTGATGATGGTGGTGCGTGTGAGAGGTGGGGCGTTGCTGGCTCGCGTCAATGGTGGATTGGTGGTGGCGCCGGTGGTGTCGGCGGTGTTGGATGAGGGAAGGAGAAGATGAGAAGCGTGTTTTTCTTTTTTCTTTTTTTGGTGAAATAAATTAGTGCATTAGTACTAAATAGCGAAAAGTGCAAACAAGCAAAAGCAGTTAGCGTGTTTTTCTTTTTAAAAATTTAGGAAATAATTTTTTTGAACAGGAAATTAATTTGAGCTTGCTTGCGGCGGGGCATACATATTTTTCTTTTTTAAAATTCAGGAAAAAAAATTTAAAACAATACCTAGGAAAAAATTTGGAATTCCAGATTTATTTTTTTTTTGTGAAAAAAGATGCGCTGTTCCAGAAATTTGCTTATATATATATATAATATATAAATTTATGTATATATATTATTTAAGGAAATTATAAATCTTTTAAAAAATATTTGGAAATCTAGTTTTTGGAAAAAATTTGGAAGTAGGGCCCACCATGTACAATGGGCAATACTCGTTAGCCACGTGTAAAGAAGAGTGCTTAGCCACGTGTAAAAAAGAGTCCGCGTGTAATGCAGCCCTGGGCCGGGCTGCCCCGGACCCCTAACCGGGACCAAAAATAAGAGTATAGACCCGTAAAAGAGACAAAAAATAGTACAGACCCCTAAAAGGTACTTTTAAAACAATACAGACCCTAAAATATGCGATTTACCCATATATAAAACTACGTACGTATATACCATTGGTAGTCAGCAAAACTTGTTAATAAAAATCAACATGCGGAGAGTTACTATTAGTATACATGAACCGTTTCCATCTATCAAATCATTTTGTATAAGCAATGTATAAGCAAATTGAAACATATATTGTTTAAAATTAATATTATTTATTGACTGAAAACTTGCCTGAATTTTAACTCACCAAGTAAAAATAAGCTTTCTGCATAAGGAACTATTTTGTCCCTATCAATGTTGATGTCAATTTTTCTCTAATAAATATTAACAGTGGTTAATCATGTGGCTAAGACCACCCCTATAAATAGATAGTTGATTTTAAACAATCAGCCAAAAGAAGAGAAGGTTAATTAAACAATCATGTTTAGAGGCAAAGCTTTGAAAAGAGAGATCATGTAATGATTTTAGTACCTGGACTGAAAACTTAAGCAACATCTTTTTTTTTTTTTTTTTTTGCTTCTTCCTCTTCTTCTAATTTCTCTAATGTACGTACCATGTATGAGCGGATTATATGAAATATATATTACAACAGGCCCAATGTACTATTGGGCTATCCCCATACTGGGCTCAAAGTCTAGTGGCATGTGTCCCACACATTCGGTAGACAAATCTTGATACTCAAATTGTCTAAAGAATACCATACAATTAAAACAGTAGAAAAAGAAGAGACTCCATAAGACATTCAAATGGTCTAAATACTATTACGTAGGAAAAAAGCAAGAGATGCAAAATAGAGATGTAAATATTATTTCGGATCAAAATATATTGATGTAAATCCCCTTTTCAATATATCACCGTAGGGATTCGGCAGGGAGATCGTTTTTTCCGGTGGTGGTTGGTCACTAGGTGTCTCTGGAGGAAGCTGAGTAATCATGATGTGATTGTTTTGAGGATAGAAAAGGAAAACGAAACCTTACATTTACAAAGTTAGAGACTTTTTTTTGGTGAAACAAAGTTAATTAGAGACTTTAGTGTATGAGTGAATACAATTAAATCCTTTTGTGCCAATTTGCTGAAAAGTAATTAATCTATCAAACAAACCTATGCTTCTTAGTTACCTCAATTTCCCTCCATGGCTAGTTATATTGAACAAAATTAGTGGGAATTATCTTTTTTGGTTAATAAAATTTTCTTTAAAAAAAAAAATTAGTTAGGAGTTATGACTAACTCCAGGTATCGAGTAGTGTAAACATGTCATTCTAACTCACTTCAATTTTTCTTCTTCTTCTTCTTCTTTTCTAGGCTCGTTTCTATGTTGCTAGATCTAACTTTCAACTTAATGATGAGTATATTATTCTATATTAAGGTAGAGATTTTTTTTAGGAAAGATGATGAATTTATGCTTATTTATGCCAGCAAGCTGTATGCTTGGCATTTTGTCAATAACAATTACATAAATATCTATATGTTTAAATTTATATTTCTAAAAAAAATATCTATATATTTATATTAAAACTGATAACAAAAAAAAATTGGACATATTTCTCAGAAATTTAATTCGATATTCTTTGATTAAAAAAAATCCCATAACTTGTGATTGTTCCCCAAAAGTCCTAAATTTGTACGCTACGTAAGAATCTTCCCTTTATATATATAAAGTCCTCCTTCCTACAAGAACACGTACCCCTAAAACATTAGCACCGACTAAAATAATAAACCCCTTCACTAATACTACTAGTATAACATATTGGGTTCGTCGAACTCTAATTTACTTTTTCCTATAAAACGCTGATATATAGTTGATGTGCGAGGAGCAAATTCATATATACTTTTTCCTCTCTGCTCCTCATCGGCTCTAATAGCTAGCCTTTATAATATATACGGATCTCCTGGTTACGGATCTCATCACTGCTGCGTTTCCTGGTAAGTAGTTGCACCTTTCATTAATTTTATTTACCGTTGAGTTTCAATTTAAGCATTCAATTAATTGTATTTGGAGGAAAACCCCTCAAATTAATTTATTCGTGCTTGTAGATATATAGTAAGGATTGGCATATGGCCAGGTCTAGCCATGACCTGAATCACGACGGCTGTATTAATTGTATAGCTAGGCTTTACCTTTTACGGCCTAAAGAGTTGTATGTATAGCATACCGCAGGATTATATCTTATATATATGGTCGTTAGCTATTGATATAGTTGACGCCCCTAGACGAACACAAAAAGAACTGTTTGCTTGGTACATATCTTTTGCACATATTTATGTGTACGTATGTATGCATCCTTGCAGGAATAGCTGTATATAAAAACTTGGAAAACCCCAATGGCGAAAAGTAAAGTTGATGGTTTGCCCTATGAGGTGATAGATGATATTCTGGGAAAACTACCGGCCAAATCTATGGTCAGATTCATGTGCGTCTCCAAAGCTTTGTGCACCAACTCCATCACTCTCACAACTCTCCAAATATTGATCAGATTGCCAGCAGAATCCCTTGTTCGATTCATGTGCTTAAGCAAATCGTGGTGTAACTTGATCCGGAACGATCCTAGTTTCAAAGCCTTGTACACCAAGACTAATAATGCCAGGCAAGTTAATCCCCGTTACTTAGTCCAACAAACAGATAACCGCCAAAAATTAAAGAACATGTCTCGAGGGGAATTGAAAGAGTTAGGCTTATTAGAGGAATTGGAAGAAAGACCGGTCCTTCAATTTTTTTCACTCCATGATGGGAAAGATTTAGTGGAGTATAAGTCATTTGGTACACAAAGGATAAGGGACCCTAATATTCGTTATCAGAAGCCTAAGATTCCAAACTCTAGAAGTGAAGATCCGGGGAGGGATGTTGTTATTGGATCACATAATGGATTGTTCCTGATGGGAGATTTTCATTGTTTGTTCCTTTGGAATCCTTCAATCAATAAAGTTCGGACAATTCCGAAAGATGATTTTCCATCTCATTGGGAGTATATGACAGGAGGAACTGCAGTTGGATTTTGCAAGAAGGATGAGGAGGATTTTAAGGTTATTTCTTTTGGTGCTCAATTAGTAGATAGTTCTAACGATAGTCAACAAGTGCAAGAATGGATGGTTAGCGTTTACTCTATGAGTACAGATTCTTGGAAGGAAATCCAAGGCATTTATATTCCTGGCGATCCTTATAACAATAACATGGTTACTCTTGATGGAGTTCCCCATTGGATTGCAACCAGCTGGGAAGGAAAAAAAATAATCATGTCATTTAATTTTGACAAAGAGGAATTTGGACACATAATGTTCCCAATACCAATTTCTATTGAGGTTTTAGGTGTTTACAAAGGATCACTTTCTATATTTAAGTGGTGTTCCAACGTATATAGAGATGCTGAAGGATCATCAAGAGCAGATTATGAGATGTGGGTTTTGAGAGAATATGGTGATGAACCAATTTGGACCAAATTATTTTTGTTCCAACAAATTGTATACGGAATTCCAATCAGTATGGGGTATAATGGAGAAGTTTTCATGAACAAAGCTCATAAAGGAAAACTTTGCAGATTGTATGATAGTGGAGAGGTAAGAGAATTTGAGATCCATATTGATAAGGGCTGTATAATTCCTTACCGAGAAAGCTTATTTTTACTTGGTGTGTAAGAATTCAAATATGGAAAATGTGTTAGTCCAAATGCTATAAAGTGTTAGACTTTGTGGATTAGCTCCAACTATATACTTTATTTTGGGATGAAATTAATTTGTGGCATTACATGCAGGTAATAAAATAAAATTTTCCTTTTCTATCTACATGCATTTGAATTGGGAAATTATAAGTTATTGTAGGGATATGATATGTAGACACCCGCACGTGCTTTGTAGGAATTACTTTTTAATGTGTGATGATATATTTTTTTTAAAATATGTATTCTTTTTTTCTTTTGAGGATAAATATGTATTCTTATTTGTACTTCCCTACTTGAATGACACTTTTTCGGTTTTAATAGTATCATTCTTTGTGGTTCATTGTTTCATTATTTTCTAAAAATAAAAAACTCATCATATAAAATAATGTTCACACATAATTTACAACATAATCTCATCAACGGATTCAATACATTTTACCCCTTCATCTTTAGGTCAAACTTCACTTCTACCCTTAAAAAAAGACCAGTATTTAATCCCTTGAATTTTATTTTTTTTTTGAGTTCAACACCCTTTGGTTGGACCCGATTCCGTCTCTTTAGTGGTGTAACGGAGATGGAGATCGAGCGACACGTGGCAAAATATTGACCATTTAATTATTTTTATTCTCTTTCTAAGGAAAAAAATAGAATAGAAAATTACTTATATCAAATAAAAAAATCAAAACGAGTAAAAAATAAAATAATGAAGAGGAAAATGTTAAAAAAAAAAAATGAAGAGGAAAGAGATGTGTCTGCCTCCACCTCTACCGCCATCGCCGCCACCATCCGTCACTATTACTCTATTGGGTTTTGTTAACATCACATGGAGAAAAAATCCCAAAGCATAAATTTCTTTTTTTCTTCTCAACTCCTCATTTTTCATCCAATTCTCTTCTCTTCTGTTCATGGTTTTGTGAACGATGGCGTTTTGTGGCAGGGGCAGGGGCAGTGAAGAAGCCATTGTGTGGGTTTGGCGTTGTTTCTAGGGGAGGGGGATTAGGGTTTTGATTGGAGAGAGCTGGTGGTTATATCTCTCTTTGGGGTTTTTGAGGAGGAGGAGGAGGAGGAGGAAGAGGAGAAGGTGGCCGCTGCTATTGTGGTGGTGGTGGTGGCGGTGAAGGTAGTGGTGTTTGTGCTTGTCTTTTTTTTTTTTCTTCTTCACCCGTTTACTCATGGGTCTTCTTCTTCACCCTTTTCTTTTCTTCCTTCCTTCTTCTTCTCCCTTTTTTTTTTCACTCTTTTCTTCTTCTTCACCCAACCCCACGTTCCTCCTCCTCACCTTCCATCCGACACTGCTCGTGCAACGGCGAGCAACACAATACCCATGTATTGAACCCATTATGGTTGACCAGAATTTCTAGTGATTTGTGGAGTGGTGCCACCACAGTTGAACTGGACAAAGGAATGGATTGTCGAAGAGTAGCTGCAGTGCTTTTAGTGGCAGTAATCCATCCATAGACAACACCGATGAGAGGCGGGATTTGATTTAGGGATTGTATCAGATTGGATTTGATTGGATTGGTGGTGGTGGTTGTGATGGTTGTTGTGAGAGTGGGTGGTGTGGTGGAGTTGTTGGAGTCTCGACGATTAGACCTGGCAAAACGGGTATTGACACGACAACCCGACACGAACCCGACACGAAATTAGCAGGTATAGGTCAGAGATTTCCAACCCGTTTGGTTAAATGGGTCGACCCGACACGACACGAAAATTAGCAGGTCAGGTAGCGGGTTGACCCGCCAACCCGATAGGTACCTGTTTATGACTCGATTATATTTAGGGTATAGATATTTTACTAATTTAATATAAGACTTATCCAATATTTAAGGCTAAAGTTACTAAAATTATCCAAAGATACTTCTATAAATGCTTTAAAGTATTATTATATTATGATTCTACAATTTATAATTTTTTTTGATGTATAAAAAAAACTAATTATATGCCTATTTGCTTAAAAATACGCAAAATAGAAAAATTTCAAACTCATTTTTAGGCTTGTTAGACTTAATAGGTAACCCGCGGGTCAACCCTAACCCGACACGATAATAAACGGGTTGGACACGACACGACACGATTATTAAATGGATCGGGTCGGGTTGAAGATTTAGAACCCGATTACCTGTTCAACCCGACACGAACCCGACACGACAACACGAATTGCCAGGTCTATCGGCGATTATGGTGGAGTGACTGCACAAGAGGGTGATTGAGGGAGAGTGGATGGTTTTTTTTCCTTTTTTTTCATAATTTTTTTGTTTTCTAAAAAATTAAAAATATTTTTTATCAAGCACATAAATAATTTTTGTAAAAAATATTGTTGAGTAAAATTATTTTTTGCCTTTTTTGCAAAAAATATAATTTTTTGTTTCATAAATTTTTTTTGCCCTTTTTTTAAAAAAATAATATTTTGTTGAGTATCTTTTTTTTTTTGCTTTTTTTGATTTTTTTCTGAGTAAATTTTTTTTAGCCATTTTTTGTTAATAATTTTTTTTGGTTGAGTAGAACTAATTTTAGCCTTGTTTTGTTTAATTTTTTTTATCAAATAGAATTATTTTTTCCTTTTTTAGTAAATAAAATAATTTTTCTTGACTATCTTTTTGTCCTTTTTCTGTTTAAAAAAATTGTTGAGTAAAATAATTTTTGCCTCCTTTTTGTAAAAAACATAAATTTTTGTTGCATAGAATTCTTTTTGGCCTTTTTTATATAAAAATAATATTTATTTGACTAGAATTTTTCTGTTGCCTTTTTTTTTAAAAAAAATTGGCTATGAAATTTGTTTTATCCTTTTTTTGTAAAAAATAATTTTTTGTTGAGTAGAATTTCTTTTTTACCCCTTTTCACATTTTTTTTTATTTAGTTGAACTCTTTTTGGCTTTTTTTGTTAAAAAATATTTTCCACTTGGTTAAAATTCTTTTTCACCTTTTTTGTTGAATATAACTCTTTTTTAGTAGAAGAAGAAATTTTTCCAGAGTTAAATTCTTTTGGCCTTTTTTCTGAAATAAAAATTAGAATAAAATTCTTATTTGCCTTCTTTTGTAAAAAAAAAATATATATTGCCATCACCATTAGCTAGCTAGAATTTTGCCACGTCACCTGTCACTTATCAATGCATTCCGTTAAAATCGACTAAGGGAACTAACAGGAATGAGTTTTATTGTGAAATAGTAAAGTTAAAGGGGTTAAATTCCGACTTTTCTTCTACAGGGGTAAGTGAAGTTTGACCTAAAGTTGGGGGTAAAATGTATTGAACTCTCTCATCAATTGAACAGGTTGAAGTTGGCGGCCAATCAACATAATTTCATCAATTCTCCATACATAAAGATCCATTTGCGGCAGGTACAGCGTCATTTTGGTTCGTCAGCTTCTTGTCCATTTTGGTCTGTGGCGGATGAATCTGTTTTGCACTTGCTTCGGGATTGTCGTTGGGTCAGGAGGTTGTGGGTGTCTTTTGGCTCTAGGGTGCCTTTGGGCTTCTTTTCTTTCTTTTGTGTTCGTTCTTGGGTGGCTTATAATTTGTCCCTAACACTGGTGTGTGTGGGATGGTGTGCCATGGCGGATGTGTTTTGGTGTTCTTTGTTGGCGATTGTGGTTGTGGCGCAACCAATGGGTATTTCAGGCGGAAAGACCTCCCTTCAATCCAATGGCTAATGTTCAGGCCTTCTGTCGGGATATTTTGCAGTCTTTAGCTCAGTTTCATCCCTCTAGTGTGGTGTCCCCCACTCGGCCTTTGTCCTTTTGTCAGGTTCCTGTGGCGGGCTGGGTTAAGCTCAATTCTGATGGAGTTGTTCGGCCTAGCTCGCACTTGTCTTCTGCTGGTGGGGTGCTTCGGGGTCCATCCGGCAATTGGATTCATGGTTTTTCTTATAATATTGGTTCTTGTACTGTCCTCAATGCGGAGTTGTGGGGGTTATATGTTGGTTTGAAGTTGGCTTATGATTTGGGATACCGTCAGGTGTTAGCTGAGGTTGATTCCTTGGCAGTTGTGCAGAATCTGCAGCAGGTTTTACCACAGTCACGCCGCAGTTCTGCATTGTTGCGTGCTGTCCAAGAGCTTCTTCGCCTCCCGTGGGTTGTGCAGCTTACCCATGTTTGGATGGCGAAACATGGTTTTTCTTTGCCTTTAGGGATTACTTATTTTGTCCAGGTGCCAGTTGGGTGCCTTAGTGTTTTCCTAGCAGACCTTAACGGTCCATTATCTCCCTCTCTGTAACTCTCCCTTCATCATATGATTCCAAAAAAAAAAAGATCCATGTTTTTTTTATGATTTTTGTTTTTGAACATTTAATTTCAGTGATTTTATCCCAAAATTAGGTTCCTGAACTGGTTTCTAATTGGAGGCATAACTGGGCAGTGCAGTCTCCTAGCATCCTATATTCAAGGTGTGGACAGTGTTTCCAGAAGAAGGGAGGGGGGTGGTGGTGTTGGTTAGACCAGTCAAGCCTCTGGTTTGTGATTATGATGATGACCAGATTTACACTACAACAAAGTTAAACTAATGTGATGAAAAAAAGAAACTAATTCATGAAATTGTTCCTTTAGATTGTTCTAATAGAGAAAATAAAATATTGTCCCCTTAACTATGTATAACATGAACGAATTAATGTTTTTAAGTATGGGCCTAGTGTTCGTTAAGCTACGAAGACAAAAATTGTCCCCAAAAAATTCTCTTCCTACAATTGCCCTTTTTGGACATGGTCTGTTCTTTTTTTTTTTTTCCAAAACGGCAATCTAGTCCCTCAACCACCAAATCCCTAATCTCTGTTTAACCATCCTCTCCTACATCAAACCAAGGCTTCGTTTGGTATGTTTAAGGAATTTTATTAATCCTTGAATTATAGACAGGAGGAACTGCAGTTGGATTTTGCAAGAAGGATGAGGAGGATTTTAAGGTTAATTTTTTTGGTGCTCAATTAGTATATAGTACTAAAGATATCAACAAGTGCAAGAATCTATGGTTTGCGTTTACTCTATGAGTACTGATTCTTGGAAGGAAATCCAAGGCATTTATATTCCTGGCAACCCTTATATCAATAAAAAGGTTACTCTTGATGGAGTTCCTCATTGGATTGCAACCAGCTGGGAAGGAAAAAAAATAATGGGTAAATCGCATATATAGGGTCTGTACTATCTCAAAAGTATCGTTTGGGGGTCTGTACTATTTTTTGTCCTTTTTACGGGTCTATACTCTTATTTTTCGTACCTTTTAGGGGTCTCGGGCAGTCCACGTCATCAGCGGGGCTGCCCGAGACCCCTAAAAGGAACGAAAAATAAGACTACAGACCCGTAAAAGGGACAAGAAATAGTACAGACCCCCAAATAATACTTTCGAAATAGTACGGACCCTATATATGCGATTTACTCGGGAAAAAACTCGTATACTATCCCCTGAGGAAACTACCGTAAAGTCGATAACTTCTTTTTCGGAACTCGTTTTGGTTCAAATTTTTTCCTCAATCTTATTTTAACATGGTCTAATGAATAGTATCAGTCTCCACACTTAGCACGAAATTTAAAAAATTAGCATAAAACTCGTGCCGTAAATTCGAAAATGGCCATAACTTCTCGTCCGGAACTCGTTTTGGTTCAAATTTTTTTCCTCGTTCTTATTTCAACATGATGTAAAAGATAGTATTAGTCTCCACTCTTATCTCGAAACTTGAAAAAATAGTAAAAAACCAATGTACTAACCCTTAGGGAAAACGACCGAGAACAAGAAAAGGGCCATAATGAGTTATTAGTTCCGGACGAGAAGTTATAGGGTCCGTACGATTTCAAAAGTATCATTTGGGGGTCTGTACTATTTCTTTTCCCTTTTACGGGTCTATACTCTTATTTTTAGTCCCTTTTAGGTGTCTCGGGCAATCCACGTCATCAGCGAGGCTGCCTGAGACCCTTAAAAGGGACGAGAAATAAGAGTACAGACCCGTAAAAGGGACAAAAAATAGTATAGACCCCAAACAGTACTTTTGAAATAGTACGGACCCTATATATGCTATTTGCCCAAAAAATAATCATGTCATTTAATTTTGACAAAGAGGAATTTGGACACATAATGTTCCCAATACCAATTACTAATGAGGTTTTAGGTGTTTACAAATGATCACTTTCTATATTTAGGTGGTGTTCCAACGTATATAGAGATGCTGAAGGATCATCAAGAGCAGAATATGAGATGTGGGTTTTGAGAGAATATGGTAATGAACCAATTTGGACCAAATTATTCTTCTTCCAGCAAATTGTGTATGGAAGTCCAATCAGTATGGGATATAGTGGCGACTATATGATAATGGAGAGGTTAGAGAATTTGAAATCCATATTAATCAGGGTATTAATCATGGCTGCATAATTCCTTATAGAGAGAGCTTACTTTTACTTTGAGTAAGAATTCAAATAAGGGAAAGGGAAAATGTGTTATTCCAAATGCTATAAAGTGTTAGATTTTGCGGATTGGCTCTTGGGATTAAATTAATTGTAGTATTACATGCAGGTAATAAAATAAAACTTTCCTTTTCTATCTACATACATTTGAAATGGAAATTTATAAGTTAAAGTGGCAGTACTAAAGCAATTACTATGGGTTAAAGTAGGCTGAAAAAAAAAAAAAAACCAAGAAGAGAAACTACGGTGCCTGAATTGGTTTCTAATTGAGGGCATAACTGGGCAGGGCAGTCTCCTAGCATCCTATATTCAAGGTGTGGACAGTGTCTTCAGAAGAGGGGGATTAGACCAGTCAAGCCACTGACTTATGATTATGATGACCAGACTTGCACTACAACAAAGTCAAACTAATGTGATGTACCAAAAAGAAAGTCAAACTAATGTGACGAAAAAAGAGACTAATTCATTTCATTAAATTGTTCTTTTACATTATTCTAATCAGGCAAAATAAAATATTGTCCCCTTTTTTTTGGGTACATCGGAAGTTAAAAGAAAAACTAGGTAAAGACATAAAATACAAAAGGAAATCAATGACGTAGATGAACCACGCCAGTGGAATCAGCAAGCAGCAGCAATGGAAGGCCCAAAGGTGGATCTGCCCAAATATGCAACCCAGTTGCGCCCCTGGCTCCAAATTTAGCCAGAAAGTCAGCGCAGCAGTTCCCCTCCCACAGGACATGTTCAAAGACAACTTGCCAAGAGCGGCTGCACAAAGATAACACATCAAGAATAATGGCAGCATGGGGATGATTAGCTGAAACCGGTCGAGAGACAATTCAAGAATCACCCGACGGTAGCCTCTGTCCCATGCCAATTGCAAACCCTGACGAATTGCCCACAACTCAGCTAACATATTCGTCGCAATACCAAGCGAAGAAGAAAACCCTCCCAACCACAAACCCAAATGATTACGAGCGAAGCCCCCTGCCTCTGCTCTACCGGGGTTGCCAATGGAGCTGCCATCCACATTAATCTTGACCCAAGGAAAGGATGGTAGCTGCCAAGAAACCAATGTAGGAGCACGCGATGGATGTGCCAAGCTAAGATGCTCAAACGCTGCACTATACTCATGTGCCAGCCTGTGTGCCCGACCAAGGAGCACAGCCGGAAGGATAACCACATCATTAAAGATCGCACCATTGCGACCTAACCAAATCTCCCAGCATATCACCACAAACAACTCACCAGCTCCCCCTGAGATCCCCCCTCTAGCATAATTGTCAAACCAACCCAGAAATGGGACTACAAAGAAAGGATCATCATCCACCACAAAGCCGAGTAAGCCCCAAATTACCCTCGAATGGGGACAATGCCGAAAAAGATGATCAAAGTCCTCGTCCATCCTCCCACAGCGTGCACACAAAACTGAGGCACCCAATCCCAACCGACGCCGCCTATCCGAAGTTAAGAGGCGATGCCAACGTACCAACCAGACAAAAGCATGAAGCTTCGCCGGAACCAGCAGCCTCCACACCCACTTCCACTCCAAATTCGATACAGACGGGGCGTCCCGCACTAACCAACGATAAGCTGACTTAGCGGAGAAGGACCCATCAGAAGAACCTCGCCAATACACAATGTCCGCAGGCATATGCCACCGAGCAAGAGGAATAGAATAAATATTGTCCCCTTAACTAAATATAACATGAGCAAATTAGTGTTTTTAAGTATGGGCCTATCGTTCTAAAAAAAAAAAAAAGTATGGGCCTACTGTTCGCAAAGCTACGAAGACAAAAATTGTCCCCAAAGAATTCTCTTCCTACAATTGCCCTTTCAGGACATGGTCTGTTCCTTTTTTTTTTTTTTTTTTGTCCAAAACGGCAATCTAATCCCTCAACCACCAAATCCCTAATCTCTCTCTTCAACCATCCTCACCTACATCAAACCAAGGCTTCCCTCCTTCATGGCTGCGCCTCCACCGGGATTCCTCATCAAAACAGCAAAGCCTTTCTTCCTCTCACTCTCACTTTTTGCCCCGCGAGACGGCGTGGAACTAACCAAGGCTGCATCCTCCTTATACCGATTTATGTTGTGGAAGCAATTTCTGGTAACTAAATATATATATTCCTATTCCATTGATTAGTTAAATGTTGTTGTTTTTATGTAGCCCAACAAAGTAGGAATCTTTTCCATTAGGCACGCACACCTACCGTATTGTTTGCTAAGCATATGATATTTTTAGCTGGTCCATCTTTCAGTCCACTGTTTCTATTGCATAACTGGGTTGCTCTTTTTTATTTCGGTTCTCTTACATTTTTGCTGTATTGTTCTGTTTTAACAGACTCTAAGAGACTTCGGTTTCTTGTTTGGTTTGACTGATTAAGGTTTTGTTTTTGTGGGTTTGTTTGTTTGGGATTTTAGGTAGAAGGCGAACCAGTATCCAAACACATCCCTGCTACAGATCGAGGGAGTTAACACCAAGGAGGAGGTGAACTGGTACGTCCGTAAGTGCCTGGCCTATGTCTTCAAGGCTTCCATGAAGAGGAACGGAACCCACTATCGCTGTATTTGGGGTAAGGTCAGTAGGCCTCACGGTAACAGTGGCGTTGTTCCTGCTAAGTTCAAGTCTAACCTCCCTTCTTAATCCATGGTCAGTGAATATGTATATATATATGTGCACTGTTCCCACTGTTTCAGCTTTTGCGTGTTTTATTTTTGTCTGAAACTTTGTTGTGTTAATTTATCAGGGTGCTAGAGTCTGGGTGTTCATGTACCCAAGCAACATATAAGGTATGTTCCCGATGTTATTTGTCATGTTGTTTTTATGTTGTTCTGGAACCGGGTCTTTGTTGTATTAAACTCTGCTTCTTTTGATCAGAATGTTTATAGCCCAATGTTCTTCTTACCTAGTTATCTGTGGGTGTTTGTTGAATGCAATTTTCTTGTTCATTGGTTCTTGATTTAATGCTTGCTTACCTATTCATGTGAAATGTGCAAGTTAACCATTATTTTGTAATTCCATTATTCTGTTACAAAATAATTGTAGCATCTTTTCCGAGGTCTCAGATAATTTTAAAATAGCAAGGCATTAATAGGACATGAAGTAGCATTTCTGGTGGTTCATTTTTAATGGTATGATAGATTTGATGTTATATATGCCATTAGGGAGGTTAATCTTGGATAAGGTAGCAGATATTTGGTTGGATTGGACCAATGTTATTAAAACCATGAACACTAAACTTGGATTAGTAGTCTCTGGATGCCTAAGGATATGTTAAGTCTCTGATAGACTAGCCAGTAATTGGTTGGATCAGAACAATACTATTTAAACTATGAACTCTAAACTCAGAGTACTAGTTTTTTCTGGATGCCTGCAATTGAAGTAAGGATATGCTATCACGCATAAAAGATATCATATGAGCTTCAGGTCTAGGCACAACTTCCACATTCATTGGACCAATATTTATAAGTACGGTAGCTAGCTTTCAATTCTTTATGTTACCTTGCTTTATCCTTCCAATTTAGCTTAGTGTCAGCATATCAAGAAAATAACTGGGGTATAAATTAATGCATGCTTGTTAAGTTAATCTCTTTTTTAGGTTAACTAGTTTAGGTTAATTAATTTTCTCTAATAAGGCTTACAGAATGTTGCAGATTTACTTTGCATACTATATTTGCAGCAATTATTTGTGACTTGTAATGTGTTTCACTTGTAAATTACTCTTGTTTCTTTGGTATTGCAAGTGGTTTGACCTGATCTGAGCAACTAGGCAGAAAATAAAATTAATAAAGGTAGCAGGTTAAAACACTTTAGTTTGAAACAACCTGCATCTAAAGATTGTTAAAAGCTACTATGCCATATGCTCATCAACTTTTTTTGTTTAGTGTGAGAATTGTTTAGTTCCTTTCTCACACTGCAACACAATTCCTAATCTATCTACTTTCTTTATTTTTATTATGTAGTGTTACCTTACATAAAACAGCTTTGGTTGCAACATAGTTATCTCCAAGGTTTTACTCTCTTTGCAAGTCAAATGATTAAACCCATTACATTAGCTATTTGTTCTTTCCTGATAAGGTTATCTGGTACTTTTTTTTTTATGAGATTTTCGACTACAGTTTGCTACTTCTACATCTAATTTATGCTGTTAGTTCTAGATATATAATATGAGTATTTAAAACATTGGTTTATGGCCTTTAATTGAATCCGAATTTAGTTGCTTTTGTCTTTGTGTTCTGTGAAAATTTTCAGTTAAGATGATATTCCGTGAAGGGGAAAGGAACTTTCCCTTTTAGTTTGTTTCTGCATTTTTTTTCTTTTATTCATTCCATCTTCCACTTGCCCAATTTGAGTTTAATACTGGTATAGTTTTGGAAGGAGAGGTGCTCTGTCCAAGCCAAAGAATGGGAATGCACAACATTTGCGAGCAGTTTCAATTGTGCCTTTGGAGACTGGTAATTCGTCTGGCAATTGCATCCTTGAAGTTGTTGCATGGGATCAAAGTAAAGCAAAGTTCATAAGTCATCAATGCGTCTACAGATTGGATTGGCATATGTTTTCATGCCATATCTAATTGGAAATTTAGGATACCTTTTTCTTATTGGTTTTCGTTGAAATATCTTTGTGGATAACAATGTAATTAATATTTGTTACTTTAATGAAATCTTAGCTTTTATTATTTATTGTGTCTTGATATTATTGTCCATATAGCAATATCTTTTTTTAAAAAAAATGGTCACATTTGCTTGGGTTTGTTGTAGTGTTAGGACAGAATTTTTTTTATGCATGCTACCAATCGACTTTATTGAAGAGGACTATGAAGACATCCCTATGAAGACATCCCTTACCCTGTTCGCAACATCAGAATCACAGTTGAGGAGATAAAGCACAGCAGGGAGATTCAGGGCAGTAAGCCTCATACTCAAGGCAATTCTGACCACACTTCTGGCTGGAAGCCCCCGAATAGGGGTTGGTGGAAGTTGAATGCGGGAGGAGCAGTAACACACCCAGGGGATAGAGCCTCAAATGGAGGTCTCATTCGTAACCATAATGCAGAATGGATCAAGGGATTCTGCCTAAACCAGGGTTCTTGTGTTCCCATCAAAGCAGAGCTTTGGGGAATATATTTTGGCCTAAATCTGGCATGGGAGCTGCAGTGCAGGGATTTGATTGTGGAGACAAGCTCACTGGCCGCTGTGGAGTGGTTAACTGCAGAACTAGATCATAGCATGATTTTGGATGATATTGTATGGGAGGTTCTAGGTGCTGGAATGTTAATATTGTACATGTCCACACTGATGTTAATAGAGTAGCATATAGATTAACAGATGTAGCACTAGATTTTGATTTTGGTTCCACTATTTTGGACACATCCCCAGGTAGTGTGGCAACTCTCTTGGAGAGTGATAGAAGGGGACATGAATCTTGTAACGTTGGTTTGCCGTAAGGCTTTGGTATGAAATTTGACACCATTAAGACCAAAAGAGCCCAGGGATGATCACCAACCTACACTAATATGGAGTACAGTTACTAAACACAAAAACAGCCCATGAACAAGGAGCAACTATACCAAATTAAGAGCAGTAGGTGAGAATGTTAAGATTCCGACGTTGTGCCCTTTCAGTTTTTAAGGGTCTCTCCAGACTTAAGACAGAGTTGTTTGGTGGGATGCACTGGAAGCTGAAGCTTCAATTTGGCCACCACCATCAAATTATCATGCTCCTGAAAATACATAGATTGTCTACACTAGTACTGATGCTTGCTACCAAACTGCCTCTCCTGCCTGGAAAGTGGAAACTATATATACAATGCGACATATCTAATGCAGTGATCAGAGAGTAATTATTTGCTGCTTTAAAATGTTCCCAGTAATCTTAGCATCACCTATGTATACATAGCTACACACCGTTAAAATGCCTCGACGATGGGGGCTTGTGGGCGCATTACTTGCTAAACGTGCATACAATTATATTATATAAAAAAAACGTACACACATTCAATTGCTACAAGAAACCGTTACTACCAGAAACTACTTGATTAATTTACTAGTTTAATACATACATGGTTGAGCATGTTAGAGAGAGGAGTAAAGAGAAGCATTAGGGTGAAACCGGTGAGCATAACTTAAATTAATACTTGGATAAACACTGATAAGAGTACGAAAAAAAGAAAAAGAAGGATACATGATAAGGAGGAGGAGGGGGAAGAGTTCGAAATAAAAGAAACAGAAGGATAACAGATACGAGGGAGGCTACAAATTAAACAGACATACAGGAAGAAGAGAAAAGGAAAAGGAAACAAAGCAAAGCTTAGGATCACGCATTCGAATATTGATCTTCATACGGATCCGGCTCATGCTTGCCCAACAGTTGGGATGTCATAAAAATACCTTGATCCTTTTCCTTAGCAAGCCTTTTTGCTGTACCCTTCCATCCTCTTTTGTTCTCATACAAGCTTGCTGCTGCGGGCTTCTCCCAGTCCAGAAGAATACGTCTCGCTCTGTCTAAGTTATCCTTGCACACTCTGACTGTCTGGAAGAGCTCCTCTGCTGTTTCTATATCATATACCGGCAAAGAAAACATCCCTTGCGCAAGACGCATAGCTTCCATGTCACTGCTTGTATCTTCGACAGTTACGATCTCGTCGAGCAAGGCGTGAAATCGCTGCATCGAATCAGGACCATCATATTTTCTTGGTTCCACTTCATGACGATACCCAAAATCATTATCTTCTTCTTGGCCTTGAAGGAAGAGCATCAAAACCTCATGGGAGACATCACCCCAATCGGTTACCACCATCCTCCTATACCACTCGGGTTCGTCCCTCGTCCCGGGAAATTCAAAGAACAGCTCCACGTCCTTGAACCTCCACCCCTCACAGATCATGTTTGAAAGAATGAAGACACTCCTTGCTTGCACATGTACCGCATCGACACCCCTGGATAGATCTCTCACTGCACTCCTGAATTCTTCTAATCCAAACTTGATAGTTTTGGTTTGTCTGAATACACGATTCACATGGCTCCAATACCCTGCATTTCTCATCTCCCCATAATCTCGAGTAAAAGGCAGACAGAAAACGTCACCTTCGAAGCTATTTGCATAGTCATCATAGATATCCTTGCACAAATATGTCCCAACATGATTCATATAACCGCAGATATACAAATCATCATGTTTTACAACAGCAAACATCTTATAGTCTTTACCATCCTCATCTCGATCAATTATTGGAAGCAAAGAAAAACCTACTTCTTTTGATAACAATGGCACTTTGAACCTTTTACTAACTACCTTTTCAAGCTTTCCATCTATCATTTCCTCTGTGTAGAATTCAAACCGAAAAAAGCTTGAGGCAATGAAATTTCGTCCATCCTTCATGAATTGTTTGTACCTTGTCCTCCATTCTCTTCCATTAGCACCCGTTATGTTAAAGGGAGGAAGTTCAGCTGGAGCCATATGATCACCTGCAATTAATAAAGAATTTATTAAGCATAAGAGATTTGTAGTGTGTTAGCACTACTAAACAGATCATAAAATATGCAATTAATAATTAATAAAAGTAATCATAGATAAAGAACATTCGTGAACTTTAGTATGAAGGAGGAGAGACTGGGGACCATAAGTTGGACCCGCTAACCGTTTCCTTCTGGCCCAATTAATACTAACATCTATGGACATCTCGGACAATACTTAAGTTGCCGATTGTGTTAAAAGGGGCCATGCACCCAAATAGTGCAAAATGGACGGGATGACCAATAAGCCTCTAGACCGATTTGGATCCAGCCTATTCCCCTTCTGGGAAAAATATATTAATCTAATATGGTGACTTTATTATGATTGAGAAAATCTGAAGAAAGTGTTTCCCACGCAAACTTTTATCATTGAGATGATCTGCCTAACCCAAACTCAATTACAGCTTGAAGTAGTGCTTGGAGATTAAAAAAAAAAAAAAGGAATGGAAGAACAGAGTAAGAAGCAAAGAGGAAGCTAAACGAAATGCATAGCAAATTGACATGAGACCCAGCATTCTCCTATAACATAAAAGATACAGTCTTTCTTCTCATTTTCACTCTAGCTACAAAATTCCACTTCGTAAAAGATGACATAGAAGAAAACATGTGCAGAAACGAAAAGAACAAAACTTCAGTAATAAAAGACACTTATATACTCTATCTGAACTAGGAAGCTCAACTCTTTTAGCTCTAAATTACAGCTTGAAGTAGTACTTGGAGATTAAAAAAAAAAACACGGAAGGGAAGAACAGAGTAAGAAGCAAAGAGGAAGCTAAACGAAATGCATAGCAAATTGACATGAGAGACCCAGCATTCTCCTATAACATAAAAGGTACAGTCTTTCTTCTCATTTTCACTAGCTACAAAATTCCACTTCGTAAAAAAATGACAGAAGAAAACAAGTGCAGAAACGAAAAGAACAAAAGAACAAAATTTCAGTGATAAAAGACACTTATATACTCTATCTGAACTAGGAAGGTCAAGTCTTTTAGCTCTAAATTACAGCTTGAAGTAGTGCTTGGAGATTAAAAAAAAAAACACGGAAGGGAAGAACAGAGTAAGAAGCAAAGAGGAAGCTAAACGAAATGCATAGCAAATTGACATGAGAGACCCAGCATTCTCCTAAGCATAAAAGATACAGTCTTTCTTCTCATTTCACTCTAGCTACAAAATTCCACTTCGTAAAAAATGACATAGAAGAAAACAAGTGCAGAAACGAAAAGAACAAAAGAACAAAATTTCAGTGATAAAAGACACTTATATACTCTATCTGAACTAGGAAGCTCAACTCTTTTAGCTCTAAATTACAGCTTGGAGTAGTGCTTGGAGATTAAAAAAAAAAAAAACACGGAAGGGAAGAACAGAGTAAGAAGCAAAGAGGAAGCTAAACGAAATGCATAGCAAATTAACATGAGAGACCCAGCATTCTCCTATAACATAAAAGGTACAGTCTTTCTTCTCATTTTCACTAGCTACAAAATTCCACTTCGTAAAAAAATGACATAGAAGAAAACAAGTGCAGAAACGAAAAGAACAAAAGAACAAAATTTCAGTGATAAAAGACACTTACTCTATCTGAACTAGGAAGGTCAAGTCTTTTACCTCTAAATTTTTGCAGATATAGTCAAAAAGCAAGAGCTAGGAATCGAAGAAGCTTTGTTTCTTTGTTTCTAGTGTTTACAAAAGAGTATGATGGTGGATTTTGAGTGCCAAGTATAAATAGATTTAGAAGAAGAGAATTTGGGAGTGGGACAATGGCTGCCTTTGCTTTTTTGTCTTCACCTCTTTCTCTTTCAGGGGGTAGATATAGCAATGGCCAGTGGACCAACAAAGACCAAAACACCGTGATCTTCAAGGAGGCTAAACCATCGTTCCCTTAACCATGGTTAGTGTTCCGGGTTTTTGCGGGCTACCCTCTCCATCTGACCATGGTTACTTTATATTGTCCTCCTTGTTTTACACCTTTTTATTGCCTTTCTTTCGCAAATTTGTCTTTGCTTAAGTTTCAACCTTTTTTTTCCTTCACCCAGGAAAACAAAGTTTCAAAAACGGTAAGAATAATTGTCTTTAATTTTATTTTTTTAATATATTCTATTAAATTTTCTTTTCATAAATGTTTTATTAACTTCATCAAAAACTGGTTGATATTGTCCTTTTACCAATAACAATAGATAAATATTCATTTTAGCGAAACTTAATATCTCATGGCATTGGCAGGTGAGCGGAGGTATATATGGTTAAGACTATTTATTCCCATAGGAAATGTGCAGTCACTTCCCTCAATTACTCTTGTCAGAAATAATTAATTTTATTGTACAACTCATACTTCTTTTATTGTACAATTGCTCTGCAAGTTGTACTTCTTTTTTGTACTCCATATAAAAAACATTACATTAAAAAGACTCCGCATATAAACATTACATTCAAAAGACTCCACAATACCACAATTCATACGATTAAAACAGAAGAGACTAACATAAAACATTCATATGGTCTAAATTAAGACTATTATGTAGGCACCTGCTTTATGTAGCTCACATCACAAAAATAATGGGAGGGTGGTACTTCTCCAGCCCTATAATTCACTTCTTCTTCCTCTATAGGATCATAATATTCCATCAAATGCAGAGCAACTTGGAATTTGTGGAGCATGTAGGTTGTAAGATTTTTGGCTGTGAATGTCAGGAAGTAGAACACCTAACCAATTTGTCCTTTTTGAACTGGTACCATTTTACCAATAGATACAAAGTCACACTATCATGCATGTCACAATGGCTTGGGACCGTAAACTGTGGTTTTCTTTAGCGCGTAAGCATCAACTTCAACAGAGCCAAACCACACAAGTGCATAGAGCTAATTCCCAGGCATCAAATTTGAAAAAAGAAATCCAGCAAAGCGAAGTACTAGAGAACTGGAGAGAAACAAAGAAATCAGGGTGACTCTGGTACTCGAACGTGGATCGTTAGCGCCTTAGATCACGCAGCTTACCACTAGGCCAGATTACACTTTGTGTCACTTTATTACCATATTATTCTATGATAAAGGGTGTCTGAGCCCCTGCTTGATTCCGCCCCTGCACTGGTCTAGGGTGTTGTGTGTCATTCTGTTTTTATATATTCTACTGAGGTTGCTTTCTATTTTCTGTAATGGAAAAATTGTACGCCCCACTCTGTAAAATTAGAATCTCTGGTGTTACTTTGATTATGTTTCTCAACTTTTTTTAGAACTTATTCTTTGTAATTACTATAAAATATTCTGTGCACTACACTGTTTTTTATATGTTTTCTTTTTCCCGTGCTATATTAGGTTGTAACACAATTTTCATAAGAATGTGGCTGGTTTTGTAGTTTGGTTCCCCCGTTATTTGAGTCAAATTAATTATATTCTTAATGTATATAAAATATTTCATGGTACTAATAACTAATCTTAAAATCTATATCTCTAACCCAATTTTTAATATTTCAGTATAATNTTTATTACCATATTATTCTATGATAAAGGGTGTCTGAGCCCCTGCTTGATTCCGCCCCTGCACTGGTCTAGGGTGTTGTGTGTCATTCTGTTTTTATATATTCTACTGAGGTTGCTTTCTATTTTCTGTAATGGAAAAATTGTACGCCCCACTCTGTAAAATTAGAATCTCTGGTGTTACTTTGATTATGTTTCTCAACTTTTTTTAGAACTTATTCTTTGTAATTACTATAAAATATTCTGTGCACTACACTGTTTTTTATATGTTTTCTTTTTCCCGTGCTATATTAGGTTGTAACACAATTTTCATAAGAATGTGGCTGGTTTTGTAGTTTGGTTCCCCCGTTATTTGAGTCAAATTAATTATATTCTTAATGTATATAAAATATTTCATGGTACTAATAACTAATCTTAAAATCTATATCTCTAACCCAATTTTTAATATTTCAGTATAATCTGTATGACTCAAGTGTCAAAAAATAATTAGTAAAATAGTAAATAAGTTATAAATTAATGAAAATTCTAATAATTTCACTTCAATTACTGTTCTTCACAACCGGTGGAACCACCAATACCCTCAATCATGTTTATTTATATTTTATTATGTTTATGTCAAGTTTCAATTCAATAATGGAATTAGAAATGTGCAGTCACTTCCCTCAATTACTCTTGTCAGAAATAATTAATTTTATTGTACAACTCATATTTCTTTTATTGTACAATTGCTCTGCAAGTTGTACTTCTTTTTTGTACTTCTTCTCGCTATTCTTGTTCTTGTGGGTCACCTTGCAGGCATAGAATCTTTGTCATTATGGATTTTGATTAACGTAGGGGCTAATGTTGTTACCGCTACCATCTTGGTTAAACATTGAGGAACTTAAGTATATTCTCGCTATATAATATTCTTACAATAGTTAAATCAGTTCATATATAGTATTATGAAAAGTAGAGAGTAGTTGAATTGGGCAATTATGGGCCACAGCAAAGGTTGTAGACTTAGTAAGTGCTTGGTGACCAGAACCCAGAAAGGGAGCATTCGTCCAATTTATTGGGCAGCAAACAATTAGCTAGAGGTAGCTTTACAACTTAGGACCAATTATTAATTAAGCCCATATTTACAAGAAAGTGTTGCTCTAACCAAACATTAAGCGGTTATTACTCGGAAATTTTAGGTTGCATTGCCCCCACAAACCAAGCATAATGCAGCCACGAATGACACATAGACCATAGTTCTATATAAGCTTGAAGTTGTCACAGACTCACAGTTAGTTAGTTGCAGTTCCGTTGAGATATGCACCTTAGTTTGGCAGGAATTGAGGATTTAATTTATAAAAAAGGGGAAAAGTTCAAATATAATTTTTTTTTATTTTTTACGATACATAGTATAAATCGATTATACCATGATTACCACCCATTAATGCACAATTTTGCCAACAAAATATGTTGGAAATCTATTTTTTCTCTTTTTGTCCAAAATCTATTATTTATATACCTGATTCCACTTTTTTGAACGTCCAGAAAAGCTTTAAAAAAAGTTTCAGCATATATAGCTTGGCTTTGGCAAATACCTCGGCATATATTTTAATATTTGATTTTGTTTCTGAACGTGAAATCATTCATTAATTAATATATAATATTGCAACAAAAAGTACAAGGCATATTAGGTGGACTGGAGATCCATTTTGCAAGCGCCACACAATTGGACTTCCTACTAGTACACACGAAATAGAGCAAGTACAAAACGACCTAATATCTCTAACAATTGGGTCAATGTCCAAAAAAAAAATCTAGGTATCATCATATTAATATGGGGTATGCTCACAAATTAATGAAGTGATAAAATGGAACCTAAATTCTGTAATGTAACATACATGAGAGGACCATGTTGGTTGCAAGGTTTTTGGCTGTGAATGTCAGGAAGTAGAACACCTGCCCAGATGAATAATAATTCACCTGTATCATCTCCCCAAACTCATATTCGTGCCTCTGCATGCATGAAGAACACAAGATAATCAAATCGAAATTAAAAAATTAAAAACACTCGAGGCCTATGTATGTATACGTACATAGGCTATAGTAAAAATCAGTATTACTAGTAACTATATATAATAAACAAATATACCATGTACAGTAGGAGCGCTGGTAAAGCTGTATCGAGGCACAAGTTCACCTCCTTTTCCATCTTAGGATCCCGGGAAAGATTCGAAACTGGTCGGATCACATTAAAAGGGAGATGTTCATTGTCGGGCAAATTAGAGGGGACTTGAACGCCCTAAAAGGAGGCCAAAAAAAAAAAAGAAAATTAAAAACAAAGGGCTGATTATATTTCAGTTCATGATTAGATAGCGAGGAAAAGAGTAACTAGAATTGATTCGAAAAGAACAAAAGAAAAATTGATTGAATAGTAACAAAGTCGAGAGGGTTAACATGAACCCTAACCTTGGAGTAGCGAATTTGATCAAAATAGGGTTTGAGAAGTCTCCGATCCTCAGCATTAAGCGTCCCTAAGAATTTGTCAAGGTGCGCCTTAGTCGGTGCCATGAAAAGGCCCTTATAGTAGATTCCAGTCCTCATGCGACTCTTACAACCCGTCAACACCTTTTTTGGCACGTGCCAAAACTTGTTGATGATTATCCCCTTTTCAATATCACCGTAGGGATCCGGCGGGGAGATCGTTTCTTCCGATAGATGGTCATCTGAGATCTCAGGAGGAAGCTGCGTCGTCGACTCCGCCTTTTAGGGATTCTGTTGGAGTGATTTCCCCGGGCAGCAAAGTCTTGCCGCGGCAACAGTATGGTGATCGCTTCAGGGAAAAGGAAAACGAAACCTTAGATCGACGAAGTTGAATGTGTCTTTTCCTCACTAATCTTGATTGTTTGTTTTGTCTTTTGGGATCTATCTTGTCTTGTTTTTTTTTTTTTTTGGTTGTTCAATTATATTTTGGACAACGTCTCAACGGGGTAGCTTACTATTCAAAAAATTGGGTCAATTCAGTCAAATAAAGTCAAATAGGCAGATGGTGTGTTGTGTTGTTACCGGAGCTCTTAACCTTTACCATGCTCCCCGCAGCTTTAGATAACTTGCACTCTCCTCACGTCGCGTGTGTGTTCGTTTAGTTAGATTTTTTTTTTTTATAAATCCTGTTATATTTTTCTCTAAAAACAGGAAGTCAAATTAAAACTTTTATTTGGTAGACCGATATAATCTTCTTAGTAAGCTTTACCATTACTTCTCTTGTTGACTAAAAAACAAATTGGGGCCGATCCAACGATTAATCTAAAAATAGTATTCATCTTGCACGATACAATCAAACATGATTATTAGACTAGAATGCACTGAGACGAATCCAGTAAAGCTTAGTAGATATCTCTTTGATTCTATCTCACTAAATCATAATATAATTGAAACTGTCCACATGAATAACTGCTTTTTTTTAATATACTATTCAGAGCTTTACATGAGTAATTGCTTTTAGCTATGGAGGAGAACCACCACAACAACCCCCATCAAGTTCGCCTAATAACGGTACATTGTATTATGCATATTCGGGGGAGTTCATCATCTTAGGTTGTCGCTCATAGGCTAAAGGGTCCAGCAAAATTAATAAATTATATGTAAACCATTTGCAGAGTTAATATATATGAACCGTTTCCATCTATCAAATTAATTTTGTATAATATTATTTATTGACTGAACTACCATAAATGTGCTCACGGAAGAAAGTCCGGATAGACTGCAGGACGATCTATGACTTTTTTGTCATCTTTCTCACTTTTCAAATGCTTGATCTTCTGTACTTCTTGTCGAATTTCTCCGACTTCCGCTTGTTGCTTTTGAATTTATTTAATGATCCCTTGATTTTTCTTTCAGGAGTTTTAAAGAACTCTTTAATTGTTCTGGGGAAAAGTCAATCAGGAGGCACTTCATCAAGCATCCTGGGCGTACACTCGTCTTGAAGAAATCGAAAGGGAAAATCAGCTTATGGCGGAGGAAGAAGCTATGGACGAGTTTGAATACCAGGAAACAATCCGATTCCAAGAAGCAGCTAGGCGAAGATTCTCACGACAAGCTAGACCGTATTAATCGCACCCAAGCATGCCTGAATTTTTACTCACCAAGTAAAAATAAGCTTTCTCCATAAGGAACTATGCTGCCTCTGTCAATGTTGATGTCGAATTCTCTTACTTCCCCAGTATCATACAGTGCACAAAGGTTTCCAGCAAGACATTTTTCCAAAAGAAATTCCCCATTATATCCAAATGTCAATGGATCTGAATGCAAAATTTGCTCAAAGTAGAGTGATTTAGTCCAAGATCCTACACCATCATATTCTTTCCACACCCACAGCTCATAATCTTCTCCAACCACTCCAGCCGTCCAAGTATGCTTTGTACCCATGAATACAGAAAGTAATCCCTTATAAGTACCCATAATAATTCTATGAGTATTTGCTTGAGCAATGGATGATGGTAGCATTACATGTCCAAATTCCTCAGTGTCAAAATCAAATGACATGATTATTTGTTTTCCATCCCAATTACTTGCAAGCCAAAGGGAAGCTCCATTAAGTGCTTCCAAAGGGTGGCCGAAATTAAGACTATCAGGATTGCCAGGAACATGCAGACCTTTGATTTCTTTCCACGAATCTGTACTTGGAGAATAAATATCAACCACTGATGCTACCACATTACCTTTAACAACTTTCGCAGCCAAGTATAAAATCTTGAAGTCATTACCCTTGTTGCTAAATCCAAATCCAACTCCTAATCCTTTAAGGTCCTTATGGCGGGAACAATATGTTTTCTCATCTACAAATGGAATTGTCTTGATTTTATTGATTGAGGGATTCCAAAGGAAGTGACCATGATAATCCTCCATCAGCAACATCCATTACATGCTCCACGGACTACATCTACCTCCCAGTCCGGATGATTTCTAATATTAGGGTCGTCGCCCCTTAATCTTTCAGTACCTAATGACTTATAATACTCCACAAAATCTTTCCCATCATGGAGTGATAAAAATTGAAGGACCGGTCTTTTCCTCAAGTCCTCTAATAAGCCCAACTCTTCCAATTCAAAATCCATCAT